>SNQJ01S0072825.1:86819-99698 GCA_010110895.2 Picea sitchensis | reverse complement strand
GTATATTTCTCTTTCAGTTAATTCAATACATGAATATGTCCCTTTCCCATAATGATGATGTCATCTTATTACATGATTCCTTGATCACATGTATAGACTAGGTATTGAATATATTAATTTGCGTGTACTTCGATTGGTTTGTACTGTTGTGATTGGATGACACAAGAGCATCGAAGTGGAGCAAGGAACAACAGAGATTTAAGGAGAGCGTTCATAAGGTATGTCCACTATCCATTTCTCTTAGTTCATTCAATAGTCTATATCTAGGGAAAGAGTAGTATTATGTCTTGTTTTGTTCTAGATCCAGGTGGATCTAGGGAGATTGGTCTGTGTCCGCACTCATGAATTTATCCTGAAACACCTACAACCTCCCCAGGACAACACTCAACTAGATATGAGAGAAAAATGAGCAAAAAATATCTGTATTTGATCATTATATTATTTTTCATCTATAATGATTATTTTATAGTGGAAAAAACGGAAGGAAACAACTTGCAAGGCCATTTTAGTGGCAGGTGCTAGAATGGGAAATTAGGGTCCAAAACCTTATCGACCCATTTTGATGTATCAAACAACATTTTTTGGGCTAAAAGTTCCCCATAACGCTCGGACTATGTGACTTTATTATACACATCGAGACCTTTCCAATGGTGTAAAAATCACATCAATTGGAGCTCGTATGTAAAAGTTATGCCTCCTGCAAGTTGACCTAGTGTGTTGACCACCATGGTGTGAGAGGATGCCACATCATCCCTCGTTACTCATGCATATGGGGCTAGCCATGTATGTAATTTAAAGAATATTCTAGAAGGTCCAAAACCTATCACAATTATGGGTTGATAAAGTCAAAAACCTACCCCTAGATGGCTATTGGGACATGTTAAGTATCATGCCACTACTAGGAGAAGGGGGTCCATTCGATGTTATTGTATTGTGTTCCATAATTGAGGGAATAAAATGAGAGTGGGAAATTAGAGAGAATACATAGGGGTTTGATATTCTATTGCATCCTAACATGCCACAGGTCTGAGGTTACTCCATAGAGAGTGACTTCTCCTTTTCACTTGCATTATTTCCGTACCAGAGAAAATAGAGAAAAACATCCTTACCTTCTAGCTGGGTTTTCTCTCGTAATGGTTTCCCAGAGAAAATATCTTTGTTAATTTGTGGATGGTGTATGATTGTATTTTACTATTCTCTATTTTCCACATTTTATCTATTTCATGAATAAGTAGAAAATCAATAACTAAGTATTATGGAATCTAAAGGAATTTTACCTTCATAGTGTAGATTTTGGTTTCATTTATGAGATATGTTGTGATGAACTATTCCAATGGAATATCCATGGCATTTTACATATCAAAAGAACTCAAAAAACTACCTTAAAAAACTTGATCATGGGTTTCCTCGGAGAAACAAGCAACCAAAAATTTGTGGTCACTCCTTGCAAGCTTACAGAAAGAAACCAGTGATTTTGCGAGGGAAACAAACATGACTAGGGGAAAAAATTGAGAAACTCAACAGATTAAGCCCATATCTAAGGGGTTTTAAGGTTTCAAACACCCATACCTACACAAAAGATAACTCTAGGCTACCATAAATTCTCATAAACAAAAAATAACCAAGGGAACTGTTCAAAAATAGGGGAAAAAAACTAGGCTCTCCCTAGTGGAGTCGCCAATTCTATTGTCAGAGAATCTCTCCTACATATAAGTGATACCTCTCACTAACTTGGATAGGGTCACTGAAAGACATGGGATAGACCACTATGACTTTTCACACTAGATCTTGTATCTGTACAATGCTAACAAGAAGGGAGGATGGGCCTTACCATTTACTGGTGTTTGTCCTAGTGTGATCCCAACAAATGAAGATCCAATACTCATTTCCTCAATAATCAACTCTAAAGAAAATAAAAAGAATGTCCTCTTGTTATATTATGGAAACATAAGGCTATGATGAATAAATTAACACCAACCCATCCCCTTGATTTGGCCTTCATTTATATAATGATGGAGGAGGTTTAGAGATAGGTTCACGGCCTAGAACTTAGTGAAAACAAGTCATGCACAAGTTCCAGGGCTCATGATGCATCATTGCCAACCCATATTTTGTTGATCTCCTCGTAATTCATCATATATAGAAGGTTTATGGGAGATATATTGTTGCATTAAGGAAACAAGTGACCAATCACTCCTTGCAAGAGTGAAACAAGAGATCGATCTCTCCTTGCAAGAGTGCAACAAGTGATCGATCCCCCCTTTCTCCTAGGAAAAGAGAAACCAGGATCAAAAGTATGTTTTTTTTGTGGCATAAACATGTGATTTCAACAAACTGGCATCAACACGTCCCCTATGAGGTGTAGGGTGACAAATAAAAGTGTAACAAATATTTTCCCTATAATTGTAGGCTTGAGATGATAAATATACCTTGGGTCCATGTTGGTCCCGAGACATGATCACTTTCATGATGGTTATTATACATTTTTGCTACATGTACATGTGCGTTTTTCATCTTTTAAATGAGTTTTTTGAAGAATTTCATGATAAAATGGTATGATTTCCATAAGGTACGTGTAATTCATGTTTAATGATTGAATAAAGTATAATTCATCATGTTTTATGGTTTCCAAGAGATAATTCATGTTTGTTTTGGTGTTACAGGGAAAAAACACACTATGTTTCTAGTTCCGACACTTGATCCGACACTTGTTCCAGCACTTGTTCAAACACTCTGTATTGCATGAAAATGGAAGGCGAGTTAGCGGTTATGGAATTGGCGGCCAGTGTTGGGAGAATTGGGAACATGGGTTTTTTTTGTCCTTATCCCCTCCAGCTACTGAGCTCCAAACAACTCAGTTTCAATTGTCCAACGAAGGTGATTATTGGCTCGCTCGGTTTTATCTGTTAGGGCATCATTTATTGTAATTTACCGAAATTAGAAGTGGTTCGACCCTCCTGTGGCCGACCACTTGGTTTGTAATCTTATAAATACTGATAGGATGGTCATAAGATTGTTAAGAAAGTAGAAGAACCATTGTATTGGAAACAAACTCGCTTTTCTCTGTTTTTGAGTTTTTATATTGCCAGAACTGCGTTTTTGGATTTTTATGGTGAATTTGGCCTGCTGAGTTCGTGGTGTGCTTTTAGAAAGTGGCCACGACTTGCTGGGGGGCCCACCAATAATCTGGTAACTGTCTTCATGTCTTTTGTGCATTTCCTAATTTAATTGCTCTCTTTTTATTTTCTGTACATGCATATTTTTATTGAGCTAACTAGTTTGTTGTAGCTTAATTGTTTTGCTTTTCTTTTGCAGGTTAGATGTTGATACATATTAGCATGCATTGATTTTATAGATTAGGAACATGCTTGCAAGTCTCTATACTAACCCTGTGTGCAATTAGAAAGTCTCTCTCTCTCTCTTTATACTAACACCGTGTGCAAAGTAGATGTTAAATGATGCTTTCTTTTATAATTTTACAGTCAAATTTAGAACAAATTTTTAATTAGAACAAAACATAGTTTTAATTTGGGTTTTCTTTGACAAGGATTGATGAATGCATAGATTTAATTCCAGTTTTTAGTTACAACTTGCTTACTTCAGTTTTTTATAGATTTCATTTAATTAGTTGTTGGTTAATATAGATTGTTAATTTACTTTTTAATATCAGTTTTTTAATTTATGTTTTTAGTCATTTCTTTATTGTAGTTTGAATGATTAGAGTAGACATAGCATAGTTTTATTCTATGCAATTTCCTTTCATAGATTAAAATGAAATTAAATTTCTTAGTTAAATAATGATGATCTCTTTATGTTGTTGATGGTTTATACATGAATATGCAAGGTATTTAACATTACTTTTATCATGGCTAAGTTTTCATTGGATTGTTTACTCCACACCTTTCATTTTTTCATCGAGATTAGTGTTGAGCTTATACCATTGGAATTGTCCTTTGTTGTCAAGTGACATCGAGATGTCATCCGTCACCACCGAAGGCATTCACACAACCACCAACATTATATTTGAATTGTCATAATTTAAAAAAATAGTTTTCCTGCTTTCATAGATATAGTTTATTTCTTTCGTAGCTTAGGAAATAGTATTATTTGTTGTCGTAGGATAGACAGACTTTGCTTTGATAGATTAGATAGTAGTTTGCTCAAGAATTAGTTGTTAGTCTTTCTTGATCTCAATAGACTAGATTTCCTTTCATGCATTGCATTGAGCATTTAAATTTCCTTTCATGCAAGAGAAATAGTTTTGCATTAGGCATTTAGTCCACTTGCCTCTTAGGCTAGATAGTTGTTCAATGAGAATGTTTTCTTGTAGTAGTTAGTTGCCTTTTCTTACTTGTCTTTTTCTTTCGCAGGTTAGTTAGTTGCCTTTGCTTACTTGTCTTTTGATTTAGTAGGTTAGTTAGGTGTCTTTGCTTACTTGTGTATTTTCTTTAATAGGTTAGATAGGTGCTTTTGCTTACTTTCTTATTTATTTTCTTTCATAGGGTAGTTTCTCATTGAATGTAGGTTGGCAAGTTAAAGAAGTTTTCTTTTGTCATTTTCTTATTATGCTTAGTAGTTTGATTTTGCTTATTGTTAAACTAGTTTTCTTTACATAGAATTTTCATTTTCTTTCTTAGGAACTATCCATCGACCCTTGGCCCAAAAGTACTTAGGTTACCTAGTTTCAATTTGCTTAGTAGGTTTTGCTCATTAGATAAGCTTTGCTTGAGTAGATTAGCCTTAGATAGATTCCTTCCTTAGTTAGACTATACCCCTACCAGCCTTCTACCTTTGGCATATATTTTTCTACAACTCTAAGTTTACTTACCCCGGGTTGACAATTTAATTGAGGGTTTTTACTGTGTTTTTAGTGCATATAGAACACCCATCATTTTTGGCGCCGTTGTCGGGGAGTTGTCTCAAGGTAAGAAGTAATTAGGAATTAAACCATTTCTAGACCTTAGAATTAGTTTGATGGGGGGGGAACTTTAAGACGAGAGGTAAGAACCTGCGCATCTGCTATAGTAGGTTCCCCCAAACCCAATGGTAGTTTTTCTTTTTGTTTTGATTTTTCATGAATAGACCTAGGAATCAAATGGTAGCTTTTTCTTTTTCTTTTTTCTTTCTTTCATGAATAGGCCTAGAGACCCACAAAGTAGATACATTAAATCAAAATCAGACCTTTCAACCAAGGTTCCTTCCGATCTCTTTGGGGGAAGGAATGTTTCTCTTATAAAATTTGTAGACCGATACCGAAAAACATAAGCTAGCTCTACTCAAAGAGCTAAAATTGTCTATGAAGGGACTAACACAGGGAGCACTATAGAACAAGAAAATGAAGCATCAATCATATTAGGACAGAAGGGAAGAGCACTCGAGTCTTCCACAAAACCAAACAATACAACCTTTGCTTTTACACCACCACCAGGGGACCCTAATTTTAAGGACATCATAGACCCTGAACAGGTGAATATTTTGTTTGGTAGTTCAACCAATGTAATCATCTCTCAAATTGACACATAAACTTTGGCACCAATAGTCTCAACCGGCTCGAGTAGAGTCCCAGACATTCAATCTGTAGGAATACCTTTCCATCAAAGGGAAACCTTGTTTTCTTCAAAGATAAAACCACCTAGGTACTCTCTTTTCGGAAATCAAGCCAATATGGATGATCAGGAGGACCATAACAATGTAAGACATAGAGAGGAAGAAGAAACTGGAAACCAAACCAAAACTACCTTCGGGTTTTCAATTTTAGAAACCACTCTGAATGTCAACATGAAGAATATTCCTCTCTCAGCACAGCCTACCTTTTATGGTAAAAAAAGTGAAGATCCAGAGACCTTCCTATTTGAATTTGACATCTTGTGTAGGAGCTACAACTATGTACAAGCTGCCCAGAAATTAAAACTCTTTCTTGCCACCCTCAAAGACTTTGCACTAATATGGTTCATGGGGTTGGGAGAATCCAGTATTAGGTCTTGGGAAGCCATGAAAAACATATTTCTCAAGAATTACCAAGACTACTGGAAGACCAAAGAGTCTCGTAATGACATTTTTAAAATCCAACAATTAGAAGACGAGACCCTCGAAGATTATATGGAACGATTTGGTTATATCTCCTAGAAGTCAAAATACCATGACCTCCCAGAGGATGCAATTAGGGTTCTTTTCTTTAAGGGAATTTCAGAAGAATATTTAGAGATTCTTAACCTGATGACATCAAGTAACATCTCTCATAAACCATTTTCTGAAATATGTGAAATGTGTACAAATTACTCAAGGAGTAGAGACAAAACAAGGAAGAATGTTCAAGACCCTTACAATAGAAGCTTAAAACCAGTTAGTTCAGGTGGTATCATGAGAGTAGAGATAGGGAACCTCTTAGAAAACTTTAATACTGACATCTTAAGCACAATAGGTTCCCAGTTGGATACCCTTAAACTCAAAAAGAAACAGGAGGAGGAAAATGCAGCAATGAACATATATTGCCCAAGATGCAGGATGAAGCATTCCTCAAGGGAGTGCCCATTAGATAACATTTCAGTTTGTGGGTTCTGTACAAAAGACCATGCGAATGAAAAATGTCCATCATATCCTAATTTATTAGCCATCTATAGGAGTGGGGATCCTGGGGAGTCTTCTTATGCACCTAGGAGGCCATGGTATCNCCCATTAGATAACATTTCAGTTTGTGGGTTCTGTACAAAAGACCATGCGAATGAAAAATGTCCATCATATCCTAATTTATTAGCCATCTATAGGAGTGGGGATCCTGGGGAGTCTTCTTATGCACCTAGGAGGCCATGGTATCTTAGGAATCAACCCACATACTCGGATCTACAGTCTCAAGTTCCACCCTATTATCAACAACAACAGTGGAACTCACTAGGTTGGAAAAACTAGTCTACTCAGTACCAACATCCTTGGATTCAAGGATGGAGGGGAGGACACAACCAAGGAAACCCTCAATCTCCACCTATCCCTATGTACAACCATCCTTATCCTCAGTTCTCATCGAAGACTCTGCAAATTTTGCTAGGTTTTGTTCCACCACCTTTACCTTCTATCCCACAACAACAACCGCTACAATTTCAAAATGCAAGCTCCTTGAAACCGACACTATTACTGGCACAACCAGTGTCGAATCCTAATAATAAGCCCCCTCAACCTATTAACAATGTTGATATGTAGGCCTTCCCGAAATATGTTATTACTCTTGTTCCATTATAGGAAATTCAATTAAGATCTGAAAAATTTCTAGAGAGGCAGAGACCCTCTGTGGTCATCCAAGAAGAAGAAGAAGAATAAATCACCAAACAACCCATGGATGACACTAGGTGGGAAGATGATATTATCTTGAAGAATCAAGAATCCAAGTTTCCCCAAAATGAACCTTAAAAAATTATGAAGGTCCCTCCTTATCCAGACCAATTGGTAATCGAGAAACCTACCACCCAACCAAAATTTGACATTTTGAATGAGTTGAAAAATATTTGTGTCAAGATTCCCCTGCTTCAAGATATTAAAGACATTCCAATCTACGGTAAGTTAGTCAAAGAATTGTGTATCAAGAAGCCAAGTTGGAAGAAAAAGGACCCTCCTACAATACACTTGGTAGGAGGACTCTCTGAGTACATATCAGAGCAACCAAAGCTAGAAAAATATGGGAATCCAGGAAACCCAGTAGTGACCATAACCATTAATGAGGTTTCCATTGGAAACACTCTCATAGACCTAGGGGCAACCATCAATGTTATGACCACTACTACCTTGGAACATTTACAGTTACAACCTCTTGTTTGGCCTACCCCAACCATTTTGGAATTAGCAGATAAGACTAGGGTTATACCTGAAGGGATCTTAGATGATGTCATGGTTACTTTAGCCTCATGGGAGTACCCCATAGATTTTCTTGTCATTCATTCAAAGGATCCTACCATAGGCCATCCTGTTATTTTGGGAATACCTTGGCTAGCCACAACCAATGCATTTATTGGCTGTAGAGAAGGAGAAATGACCATCTCAAATGGTCTCTCTATCCAGAAGCTCACCATTTACCCTCCATATCAACCTATTATGGAGAATATATGGTGGCTTGAATTTCCATACGAGAACGAAGAAATGGAAGAACCCATATTGCCAAGTGACCATGCATGGGCACTTCAAGAGCACACAACATAAAATGTGCTAAACCAATTCATTTCTTCTATTACATGTGTTGATTTTCCACAGTCTTTTCCCCAATTTGAGTACATGTTTGGGGAAGAATTTCAAGAACAATTAGACCCATCCATTTTGTCTTCAACATCTTTCATTTTTGAAATAGACGAGTCTTCCATGTCTTATACTATGCCCTATGAGATTAGTCCAGGGAAATGTTTACATATAAACTCTGGGCTAGTTACAGACCAACATAAATAGTTAGTAGATATCCTTAAAGAACAAACAGGAGCATTTGCCTGGGAATACACTGACATGAAGGATATACACCCTGACACATGCATCCATCACATATATACCCAGGGGGAAGTAAGACCTATTAGGAAACCCCAGAGAATGATGAACCCAACACTCAAATACATAGTCAAGGAGGAGATTCAAAAGTTGCTAAATGTCGGATTTATCTGTCCCATATCTGACAGTAAGTGGGTATCCCTGCTTGTAGTGGTTCCAAAGAAAGTGATCAGGAAATGGAGAGTTTGTGTTGATTTCCGGGAACTCAACAAGGCCACTCTGAAAGACATTCCTCTTCCTTTCATTGACCAAGTTATAGATACCTTGCCCGGAAAGAAGTATTTCTCCTTTCTAGATGGGTACAATGGGTACAACCAGATTCTTATAGCACCCGAGGACCAACACAATACTGCCTTTACTTTTCCTTGGGGCACCTATTCCTATAGGGTCTTACCATTTGGATTGTGTAATGCCCCTGCCACTTTTCAACGATAAGTATTAGGGATATTTGTCAATATTATTCATGATTGTGTGGAGGTCTACATGGATGACTTCACAATCTATGTAAACACTTAACATGAAGCCTTAGACAATTTACAAAAAGTCTTCATCAGATGCCAGGAAATGAACCTATCTCTGAGCCATGAAAAATGAAAAATGTTGTTAACTGAAGGAGTGGTTCCGGGACATCATGTTTCATCTGAAGAAATAAAAGTCGATCTTGCAAAGATTGATGTCATTGTTAGACTTCCACCCCCCAAGACTCAGAAAGAGGTGAGAAGATTTCTTGGACATGCCGGATATTACCGACGGTTTATTGAAAATTTTACAAAGATTGTTGCACCTATGTTTGGATTATTGATAAAAGATGTTGATTTTGTTTGGACTGAGCAGTGTCAAACTGCCTTTGAAACCCTGAAAGCTAATTTGTATGTGGCACCAGTTCTTAGAGGGCCCAATTGGACTCTCCCATTTCATATATCCACTGATGCCTATGACACCACAATAGGAGGGGTATTAGGGCAGAAAGAGGACCAACAATCCTATGCCATTTATTTTGTAAGCAAGAACTTGTCCCTTGTCGAGTTAAACTACACAGTCACCAAGAAAGAGTTCTTGGTAGTTGTTCATGTTATTAACAAGTTTCATCATTACATTATAGGTTATGAAGTATTTGTACACACTGTTGTGGGTGGGAATCCCTCCTACGGACTTAGCATTTAAGGGCTCTAATCATGCATGCAGAAAATGACCATTTCAAAGGCCTCTACTTTCTCCTATTCTCCCAACACAAAACCCCACAATCATGTAATACAAATATGTAAACAAGATTTGATAAATCTACCTTAATTGCTTCGTTTGATGTCGATCCCTTTGATTTCACTCACTCTTTTATTGCAATCCTTTGATTGCAAGCCTCCTCCCAAAGCTGACCTGCATTCACACATGAGAAAACAGAGAGCTGCGAACATGAATTTCATATACTAATTGTTGGGTTAGTTGTGACAATCTCATAAAATAAATATTCACCTTTAACACACGATATGGTGGGACGGGAAAAGTATTCCTTTTTGTATTAATCTTCACAAGAGTAAACTTACAATATGTGATCGACACTGCTCCTCGAAACTGGTCCTGGGATCCTCTTCAACTGTCCTCCAATTGCTTTTCTCTATACTTCTCTTTGCACAAGGATGGATAAAGGTTGGGTCAAGGGGAATGATCAATTGGGTATATTTTCTTTACTATGATTTTCCTCCTTTCAAATGGGACCCCTACCCCTTCTTTTATAGGCTAGAAGGAGCTAGGTATTTGGTCGAATGACCAGCCATGCATGGCTAAAAGGATTAGTTAAATTACCCAAAGCTGTGTGTTTCATCAACAACTTTCCTTTTTTCGTGCTTTTGTAGGTACACACGGGTTGTATTGGGGAAGCTAGCGTGTACATGCGTGTAGTAATGGAGCAGGATGCGTGGGCCTTTATAAAGGGGGTTTTTAAGAAGAGTTGTTCAATAGTGTTTTGGCAAAGAAGGAATCTGAGATGGCCTGATGTCAGGTAAGCATATCTAGTGCAAATTAGGGTTATATCAGATGCCCCATAATGTGTGAGGTCGGAAGAGAATCATATGGCCGAAATACATTATCAATCTTTACCAACGTTCCAAATAAGTGAGCCCAATGACCATAAATCGGGAGGTGCCATCTGCAAAATAACAATTGTCTCACCGAGGCGGGCATACCCATGCTAGGGATGAAATAAAATCATGGCTACCAATCAAATACACTGTAGATCCATGTCATATAACTATATAAAGTGTAGCCATGAGCAATACACAGTGGAGCCACATCTCGAAATAAAAAAAGAGATACATGTATAGTGTCCATCTTCTAGAAGCTGATAAGGCATGATGGTTGGAGATGAGGTCTTCAGAGCTTGAGCAACAACTTCAAAATCTTCAAAACTCGGGTAGGAGTGTAATATGAGTGTACGAATTCACTACCCAGAGGTCTTCGACGACTTGTCAGGCATGGACTAGAGGATTTCAATGGTCAGACTGAAGGCTTCATTTATTTCTAACAAAGACTTGATTGGACTTTGAGGATGGTCGGGCATGAGGGCAAGAGAAAAACTGCAGAGGGGCCGACTCAGGCTTGGTAAAAACTTTCCTTGGACAATTGCACAACAAATGATGAGACTTAGGGAGCATGGCATTAACATAATTTCACGAGGCGGGAGGCAACACAAACTCTCCATATGTTTAGAAGAATAACCAAACAGAGGAGGACACAACTCAATGTAGTGGGAACAACTTCCTAAGGTCATATTAAATCCCAGGGCTTGACGAACAAACATAAGGATGTGTTTTATCCAAGGGAGACTCATTGTGCTGCCAATACAAAGAAAATACTTTTCCCTTCCTCTTTTTGGGGTATATTTGATTTTTTTGTCTTTTTCAATAATTTTGTAAAAAGAATAAAAGATTACTACATTACAAAGGAGGAATGAGTGTTGCAAACATATGAGTTCGAGGTGAAAGAACAAGACTGATGTTCAAAGAAAGGACACTCTAAAAAAATCCCTCATGGGGCCAAAGGGGTCAAGACACAATGGCAAAGTGCTACAGGGATTGTGTATAAGGCATGCTTTAGATGGTTCGGTTGAGAGAAACATGGAGTCGACATTAGGCCAAAGACACAGGTATGAAAATGCGATTAATAATACACACAATGGTAACATCCTTCGATGTAAGTTTAACGAGCCCAAAGAAGGTAATCTTGGTCATTTTTCATGTTTAGAGAGTTTGAAAAAATGTAAAAGGAGACTCCACAGTGGTACCTTTTTCGAAGGTAGTCTAGTCGGTTCGAAAAAGGGGTAAATTAGCACCGAAAAGACGTCTATTCAAAACCATTTTAACGAGTGTGATAAAGACAAGATCACTCGACAATTTTTTCATTATTAAGGAGTCTAAAAAAATCTTAACTATGGACTCCGTCAGGAATGTTCTTTTGGACCGGCTTAACGAGTGTGAAAGAATAAGGTCACTCGGAAATATTTTCAATTTTAGGGAGTCTGAAAAGTGATTAACTATGGACTCTGTGGGGGTTCCTTTTTCATAAATTTAGTCTCTCGGGCCTGAAAAAGGGTTAAAATTGTATCTAAGAATACTCTTCTAGAGATCCGAGGCCTCTAGAGTATACCTTTGTTCGTACAGTTGACCATCCAGACCGAAAAAGGGGTAAACTACTGTCGGATAGACGTGACTTCAAATTTTAGTTTAACGAGCGTGAAAGGCCACAAGATCACTCGACAATATTTTCGTGTTTAGAGGGTCTGAAAAGGGCTTAAAAGAAGACCCGTTATGTTTTTGGGAGTCCCGAGGGTGAGGTCAAGAGTGATAAGGAATCATGAAAATGAGGTTCAAACTCATAATCAGGAAAAACTAAAAGGGACTCCCGAGCCTATAGTCGTTGGTGACAGCATGGACACCATAATGCAACCAGGATCTACCTAGGGCATGATGGAATCCATGTTACGGTAAGCTCTACCACCAAATTACGACACTTCTAAAGAAACAATAATGGTTCTGTGTCGCAAATTGGTGGGATCGATCCTATGGAAAAGTGGAAAAGACAACGAGATGTAGAAAGTGGAGGTGGAATCCTGACTTAAATGCAATGAGTTGGAAAATATGACTTTTTACCAAAGGACCATCAAAACACCCCAAATCTCAAAAAAAATCCCAATACCCAAAGTAATACTTCTCGTGACCATCCAAAGAAGACTCTTGAACCATCTTAAATGATTTTTAGTTTAAAAAGAATGACAAAAGGGTCCGAAAATTGACAAAAAGAGGCCAAAACCTCTATAAATAGAAGTTGCCAGCTCATTATCACCATTGTTAATTCAAAAATTGACTAAAA
>SNQJ01S0072825.1:75950-86809 GCA_010110895.2 Picea sitchensis | reverse complement strand
TGTTTCTCATAGGGAAGATTACTAGGTCTATGGATTTGCATCAGACGTCCCATGCACAGATGAACTATGCAGTTCAGTGCTTAAATGTATAGATTTTGTATTGGAGCACCACATTACTGGATTGTATGAAGAGGCAGCTAACAGACTGTCGGTTGCAGACTCAGAGGAACTTCGGGTTTGGAACGATTCTTTTCTATTTCTTCTTTGAAAGAGTTCCCAGTTTCATCCCTCGAGAGGTGGTATGAGGGCATCATGCCTCTCTTTCCGCGATATGAATATGGGTGGTGTTGCTACCACGACAGGGGGGAGGAAGGACCAATGAGTCCTTTGATGACAACTTTTTTTCTTGGTTGTCGTGACAGATCCCAGTCATAGAGGATTACCCTTATGCTCAGATTGACTTCTCGAGAGATCCTGAGATACCAGTACCTCCCGACGAGGAGAGAGGAGAGATGGGTAATCTTGTTTTTGTCTTTTTTTTTGTTTTTTGTTTTTATATATATTATTTTTTTTATATACCATAGTATCTAATAGATATGTGTTTATCATGTGCAGATGTGGGGCCAGTGCGACTGGTGGACTATGCTAGGAATAGGTGATGTCCCTGGCCAGAGGCCGCACCAGCCACCGCTGGGGGGCTAGCAGTAGAGGGAGAGCTTCCGGTCAGTGAGGCTGAGAGAGTTCTGGGACGAGTAGAGAGAAATTTTACCTCGCTCACTCACACCATCCCCATGGAAAAGATTGAGGATCTTCCACCATCTATGCAGCCTCATGTAGTGGGGGCACCACGGATGTGGGTCCGACTTTTTCAGTGTTTGGAAAACGTTGTTGATCATTACAACAGGGCCCATAGGCCCTGACCTTAGTTAGGCTGGACTTTTCACGTGCCGAGGGAACTACTTGTATATTTTTTGAGGGCATGAGCCTTATGACTCATCACTGGTCATATTTTTGAGCTGCTTGCGCCCACCTATGTACCTGGATGTTTTTTATATTGTATATGTATTTTTATGTCTTTTTGTGGGTTTATGGAACACATCTAGTTTACAAATTTATTTACATGTGTGTGTGTATTTTATTTACATGTGTGCAATATGCCAATCTAATACATGATTAGCTAGGGTGTCTGTAACTTGATTCAATCTCCTAGGAACATGGATATATGTAATGTAATCAAAGCTTCATTCTAAGAGACATACCCTAAGGAACTGTCGGTGTAGAGTAGGATCGTAAACGTGGTACATTCCATTTAACTGAGATAGAACCAGTTGAGTGTCTAAATATACCCAGAGGTGAGAAATACCATGCGACAATGCGTCACGTAGCAATTCGAGAACTGCACTGTATTCGACAACATTGTTTGTGGTGTCACCTAAACAAATACCTCCTGAAGATAACAAATGGACTTGAGGTGTGTATATTACCTAAGAAGCAGAATCAAGCCTCCGAGTGTGTCTGTTGGCGCCATCCGCAAACCCAACGAACACCTCTGATTCACTTGACATCTGCCACAATGAAAAAGATGACATCAAAATGACACGTCCATAAAACTGAAAAGGGGGTAAATACTAAAACATGCAAAATGTACAGGAACTATACATATGTTACAAAAAGTTACCTAAGGTGACCTACCTATGAGTAATTCTTCTTGAGGTAGAGCCTATTTCTAGGCTCCGCCAAAGAATTTCCCTCAAAGTCTACCAGGCTCGTAAAATCTTTTGGGTTGTTGCCAACCCAAAGAAATGACCGCCACATGCTCAAGTATGGAAATCGTTAAGCATGATAACTTCTTATTCATGAGTGAGACATTGGCAAAGGATGCAATCTACACCTCGGTGATACAGAGTGTCATCGAGTATGAGATAGTTCTTATCCTGATGGCGTATACGACGATGCTCATCGTGAGAAGCAGAGGTGGGGCACTTCAAATTCTAGAGATAGACAAGTATATCCCCATACCAGGGATCCGAAGATGTGATCAAAAACATGTCTCCTCTAATAGGCGACTCTTCAGGCATAACCTCACCGGATTCAACCAGAAGTTCTAAGATGAGCTCCGCAAAGACTAGTGACTTTTTGGATTTCGTCGAAACAAAATCTAAGTCAAATTCCTGGAGGAAAGCTATCCATATACTGATATTCCTACCAATGGCATGTCATGTTAATACGTATTGAAATGGATTCACAATGGCAATGACGGTGGTCTTGCGAAACAAAATATAATGATGGAACCGTTGAACAACATGAACGGCTACCAACACCAGTTTTTCAATATGGGAATAATTGAGTTCCGGTCCAACCAGGCCTCGGCTCATGTACTAAATCACATATTCTTCGAGGAATTCATCCTCCTAAACTAAGACCATACTGATAGTCGACTCTCCCATAGCCAAGTACAATAAGAAATGTTTGTTATAATTAGATGGCCGGAGCAGAGGGGCAGTCGTGAGGGCATGTTTCAATGCATTGAAAGAGTGTTGAGCGGCTTCGTCTCAATGAAAAGGGACATCTTTCTTTAGCAAACACATAAATCCCTTTGTGATCTCGGCATAGTTGGCTATGAAATGCCTCAAAAATTTTGCTTTTCCCTGTAAACTTTGAAGTTGAAGGATTGTACGCGAGGGAGGAAACTGAAGTATTGCCTCCACCTTGAGAGGATCGACCATGATCCCTGTTGTTGAGACTATGAAACCTAGTAGTCGTCCTGACGTTATGAAAAAGATTCATTTGTTTGGATTCAAGCGAATCCGGAAGTAGCGACCTATGTGGGATGACTTGTTCTTTTGCGAGATCGTGATGCTAATTCATCTAAATAGGCTTTGGCTACATGCTTTAGATAATGGAAAGAAAAATACATGGCCCGCTGGAAGGTAGCTCCAATATTTTTTAGACCAAAAGGAATCTTAGGATAGGAAAATGTACCCAATGGACAGATGAAAGTTGTTTTGTGTTGGTCTTCGGGTTTGATTTGTATCTAATTATATCCTGAAAAAACATCCATGAAAGAAAAAGCCTCGCAACCAACGCATTCATTGGCTATCTGGTCAATGAATTGTGTGGGAAAATTATCTTTTGGACAGGCTTTGTTCAAATCATGAAAATATGTACATACGCGAATTGTTCCCTGTTTCTTGTTGATCGACACAGGATTTGACACCCATTGGGTCAAATGGACAGGATAGATAAAACCTGCTTTGAGCAGTTTCTCTACTTCAACCTTAATAGCTACTACTTTCCTGGGATTAACTAGATAAAGCTTCTACCGAACTGGCTTGGCATCAAGATAAGTTGTGATTTCATGTTCGAATATTTTTGGATCAATGCCTGGAATTTCCTCATAAGACCAGGAAAAAATGTCGCAGAATTATTTAAATAAGTCTGTGTAGATTTAAATCTCTTCGGGGGAATAGTCAGCTCCGACGAAAACATTCTCCATGACACCAGGGATTCTGGAGATATTAATCGGTATAGTTTCAACGATATTTTCCATATTACCCTTGACATAAACCTCATGTGTAGCCAAGGGATTGATAGGAAAAGACCWATCTCCAGTCATAGTCAAGGTGAATTCCCCTGCTTCGATTCTGCTTAACTCTGGGAGGAAGTATGATCTTTGATGGAGATCATCCCAGGATTTGTCCGGACTAGTCATTTCCTCAATGATTGCTTCRTCTGAGGGAAAGACTAAGTCTAACGAATCGATATCAGCGAGGGAACCTTGAGCCCAAATAGGCTCTGGAATCAGATCAAACTCTTGTGCAGGAGTTGGATCGGTGCCGACTGAAGCTTGTTGGACTAAAGAGTACGCCACTTCTGCCGTGGACAAGGGAATAGACATACCATGGTGTCTTATCCCTTCCATCATGGCCGATGGGGAAGGAAGAATCCATAGATCATTGAAGTAAGTCATGCGAAATGAAGAAACTTGGAAAATCTCAACCTTATGGTGGTCTGATATGAACTTGACATTACCTTGAGGAGGTGGGTAATCGAAAGTACCCATCAAAGGTGGGCACAAACCAACCCCTACATTGATGACGCCCAGTTGAGGATTATCAATCATCGGGACTGCAGGTTCCCCCAATGAAGGGTCAGGTCGGGAGAAGAACAATTGATCAATGGTCACGATCCAGTCCTCATGTGGAAACAACAAGACCTGGAAAACTATAGTGACCACTGCTTGCATGGCATAGGTCCAACTCCTACCTAGCAAGAGATTGTAGTCAAGGGATGCGTTGACTACTTCTACCTTGACACACGGTCTTCCCTCCTAACTGCACGGAGAAAGAGGGGATGATGCCATGTGGTCGTAACGAATGACCATCGAAACCAGTAAGAAGAGTAGGTGACAGAGACAAAACGGGCTGGCCAATGGCCTTCCAACACGCCAACGACATGACTCATGTTGAGGCACCCTCATCAACCACCGTGCGGAAAATGTTCCGAGTAAAAGTTTTCGTGGGGCAAGCCACTACTATCTGAAATGCTACGTGGTAAGGGAGATGAGGTTTTAAGTCAGTTGTATCAAGCATGATTGTACCCGGATTACAAGTCTCAGTAGATCCTAAAGAGGCTAACAAATCTTTCCTCTGGGAAGGGTAGCTTTGGAGGAACTCCAAAGCAGACATCGCACAAGGGGTTTTAGACAAATCCTCCACCACAGAATAGTTCTGGGCGACCCTTGTGTTTGGGTGGTGAGAAGCTTTCTTGAATGCACCTTTTGGGATGTGTGTCATTATTTCGCCCAAAGTATTCTTGATCTGGAGAGGAAGAGATCGGATTTCAACTTATTTACCTTTCTCAGAGGTTCTTGGCTTATTGTGGTCATGCGCTCTAGTAGATATAAAAGAATCACCTTTCATCATATACACATTCGCGGATGCAGGATTGTTCGAATATGGAGAGTGTCCTTGACTGCCCCCTTCCACGCTTGTAGAGGCTTGGGTTAGGTTTTGCCCATGCTGAAATGGATTCGTTAACACAACAGACTACTACTATGACACAAACGTTTGGGCCTCTGCAAGCCGAGGGCACTGGTGGGTCGGGTGGTCTTCCGCGCACAGGTTACACAGATACTTCACCTTTTGTTTCTCGATGTTGCCCCCACCAGCATTATTAGTGGGCTTCTTACACCCCTTACCCTTCTTACGTTGTTTTTTCTTTCCATCAGGCTACTGGGTGGCCTTCGTATTTTTCGATTGCACACTGTGTACATCCGACGTTTGGGTAGGGGGAGCAGCCGAAACAGTAGTTTGGATGGCCATTGTGTGTTGTATAGAAAATTGTTGTAATTGTTTTGTCAGTTGTGCAACGGGCTTTGTTTATGCTGAACCTACAATACCATCGGCATGTGGTCCAGCTCTCTGTCTGGTTTTATCAAGTATGGATCGTGGTGCATCTAGAAAAATCTCGTATAGTAAACCAGACTGAAAATAAATTAGCTCAAGCTGTTGAGATCTCATGATCGCATCTTCTTCAGAAAACACTCCCGACGTTGCGACATATTTGGATAGCTATGGGACCAAAGACTTAAGGAACCACTCAAGTAGGAATTCTGGTGGGACTGGTACCTTAATCAAACTCTTCCAGCATCTCCATTCTCGGATGTGATCGAAGATATGGTCTGCTTTTGTCTATTCGAAATTGGCCAGCAATTCTGTGTCRGGATCGTATCTCACAAGTAATTGGAAATGGTTTGGGAACGCCATTGCCAATTCTCCAAAGGAAGAATATATCGAGTGGTCGAGCTTGATGTACCATTTCGCAACACTCCCAATGATAGTGCGTTGAAACAATCACAATTGTACAGATTCGTCTTTCAACGAACTAGACGAGCACCAAAGATGGAAGGTGGTCACATGATCCCCTGGATATTTGATGGGATTGGCTTTGAACTTTGGTATGTCTGAAGGCAATTTCATCGGCATAGGGGGCCAACGTGGATCGTGATAGATGGGGTCATTCAACAACCTTGTCAAGTTTGGAAAATGTAAGGTTGCCAAGAAAGGTAGTTTTGGTTGTTGTTGATAACCATGGAAAAAGGGACTTGGATTTTGACTGGCACCAGGTTGCCAGGAAAATTTGGGTTGTTGTCTAGGATTCTGCTAGAAACCGTGGCCTTGACTAGTGTATTGATTCGGCATTTGAGGAGACATCATTTGCTGGTTCTCATAATAGGACGTAGACGGTTGGGCGTGGGGTGCGTTAGAAGGGCTTTGTGAAGGGTTTCCCCATACAGATCCCATGGGCATAGGTCCTGTGACTTTCCCGAGGTTCCATTGGTTGTGAAAGGGGTTTACCCCGATCGACATTCCTGACAAGGGAACTGATACTTGCCAAGAGTTCCAAGGTCCTAGTCTGGAAGGAATTCCTGGGTTTTCCCCCTATACAGGAATAGTAACCTGCACAGGATTTGGTTGTCCATAACTGGGGTTGCCCCCAGTCGAGAAAGCAGTCGACGAGAAAGTGTTATTACCAAATTCTTCGAACAAAGAAAATGGTGTCGAACCTACCGACATATTATGAGAAGGTATTCCTTGGATCCCAACTCTAAACGAACTATTGATTATGTTCAACTTGGTGGAATGCTGGTGAGTTCCACTGAGCGAAGGGGATGAATGAGGTATATGACCTCCCCCGTAAGGGAAATCATTATAGGAGGTGGAAGGGCCTCCCATGGATCCTTGCAGAAGAGTGTTAGAACTCCCTGCCCCTAGACCTAAGGTCTGTAATGTGGAGAAGGAAAGTACAGGACTTGTACCCGAGCTAGGCATCCCATATGAAAATGGAGGGCATGCCGCAGTCTGGTTGTAGGGAGCAGTAGTTGCTGCCATTGATAGACTTGGACCATTACTCAAGGTAGAGGTGGTCGAGACCATGGTGGTCCGGACCGACGATGGTGGGTTCAGAGGTAGAATACCCCCGACGATGACAACCGTGGCAGGAATATTAGGATTCCCAGAAGAAGAGACAACATTTTCTTCCATTACTGCCTGCTTTAAAGGTGCCGAAAGGTCCTCTAAAATATGTTTGTAAGGTGTGGTTTCCTGTGACCCGGTCGCTTCAAATGAACCTTGTTGGTCTAGTTTTCACCTTAGAGGTGGTGGGGGTGGGTGGCTCCAGTGTAACCACTGGCAGGCCCAGAAGCCTTCATGACCAATGGAGCTCTTGATCCTCCACTGTGTGAGAATATCAACTAAACTCTAGGGCTTTCTACTCCTTCAACAAAAATCAGCACACACTAGAAAACTTCCCTACAAGATAAAACAAGAAAACACTAAACTAGTTGGAAGAACAGTTACAACAACCAACACTAGAGCAACTTACCGATGCAAGTGCAACTCGAAAACAGAATAACCCTCCAGGTATACTCTACAAAACTTGGCCTGATGTCTGTCCTAGGTATTGCGTTATACCCCCGCAGACACCTGTGTATGTCATTAAAAAAAATAGGCAACTAGGTTTCCAGCGCGCGAACAATCACCAGGCGGGTACAGTCAACAGTCAGGTAGACCACAATGAGCAGGGTATCAAACCCGGAACCTATCAAGGGTATTGAAAGAAAGTGGTATGGAAGACAACTCAGGACCTCGAATGGATTCGAGACCCACGAAGCTCCATGGAAAATGCAATCAATGGAATCCCAAGACAAGCCCTCTATATTTGTTCTCCACTACGATTGGTCCGGATTTGGAGGGGTTATCTCCGCTACCTTTCCACACGCGACCTCATGTTTAGCTCCTGTGTTAGAGGGGGGTCTTGGATAACTTTCACAATACTGGACATGAACACTCCCTAACTCAGGCTCCAATGTTTGATTTAATGGCCTTGAAGAGTTTCCTCTCCAACCTAATTCAAGGCCCTAACCCTAAACTAGTTGGTTGACCCTACAAACATAAAAGGTCTAATTAATTTTAGATTTAGCATTAATTTATGGCTTGTCTTAAGTCCAAGGTTATGAAAGTGAAACTAGTGATGTTTTGAGAAACGAAAAGAAAGATAAACAAAAAGATGGAAACAAAATAACTTCTTCTTGACAAATTCAGATTTGCTCTTTTAAATTCTTTAACCAACTTTTCAAAATAAAATTTCCTAAGATCTTTGAACAGCAAACTCAAAACAGAATTTCACTCAACTACGAGCTACTTATTGTTTGAGTAACCATCAATAACTTATGAAAGCAAAGACTTTTCCTGGTTACTAATGCAGACCAACAACTATTTAACCAAACAAAGAAATAAAATATATTTTTTTATTTTATTTGAATGCTCACAAAGAAAAAAGGAAAAATATCAACAAGTAAATACCAAGAAAACATCTGGCCTAAGCTCAGATCACAAAGAGTCACTTTAAAAATAACACACAAGCAGATTAAAATGGACTCTCACACTTGTCTAAAAACCCTATAAAAGGAAAATTTTGAGGAAAACTTCTTAATGAAAAAGAAATCTATTGYTGTGATCAAACCTAAGTTACTGACCGCTATGACAGAGACGAAAAAACCTGAGAGGTATAAACTCTTGACAAATAAAAGGATGATTGCCTCTCTTTAAACAATTTTTTTTCTCCACAGGCATGCTGCTGACAGTTCAACAGCCAGCATGTGCACGTGAGCTGTGTAAAGTGAGGGCACATGTACACGTGTGCAGACCTTATGCAGGCCGTTTGTACTTCTGAAACTCTTCAAAAATGAAAAGACAAGAAATCAAGCACTGGCAAAGACTACTGGTATTGAGAACTAGAATCTCTTGAAGACTCAGAAACTTACTTTGTCAGAAAAAAGAAAACAATTCAAGGAAAATTTCATAGAACAAAACCAATCTGAGGTGGAACCTAAGCTATAAAAATGAAAACACGGAGCCCAGAATGAGTTCCAAAAAACCCCTGAAAAGGATCACTTCTGACAGGGGAGAGGATGACTGCCTCTCTAAAAGAAATCTTCTGAAATCATACACGCAACTGACACTTCATCAGCTAGCGTGTACACGTGGGATGTGTGAAGGTAGGGCATGGGTACACACATTCAGGTCTTACATAGGCTGCATGTACCTCTGTGGGTCTCGTAAAAAAAATAAAGCCAAGAAAAGAAACAGAGATAACCGGTATGGAAGACCAAAATCTCTGTTGGCTCAGACTTTTGCACAAACTTTTAAAATAAGGAATGAAACCAATTTTTTTTTTAAATACCCAAGAAAAATATTCCCAGAAACCCCAGTATGGTCTCCAATTCTGTTGTGGGTGGGAATCCCTCCTACGGACTTAGCATTTAAGGTCTCTAATCATGCATGCAGAAAATGACCATTTCAAAGGCCTCTACTTTCTCCTATTCTCCCAACACAAAACCCCACAATCATGTAATACAAAGCTGTAAACAAGATTTGATAACTCTACCTTAAGTCCTTCATTTGATTTCGATCCCTTTGCTTTCACTCTCTCTTTGATTGCAAGCCTCCTCCCAAAGATGACCTTCATTCACACATGAACAAATAGAGAGTTGCGAACATGCATTTCATATACTAATTGTTGGGTTAGTTGTGACAATCTCATAAAATAAATATTCAAATTGAACACATGATATGGTGGGATGGGAAAAGAATTCCTTTTTGTATTAATCTTCACAAGAGTAAACTTACAATATGTGATCGACATTGCTCCTCGAAACTGGTCCTGGGCTCCTCTTTAACTATCCTCTGACTGCTTTGATCTATACTTCTCTTTTCACAAGGATGGCTAAAGGTTGGGACAAGGGGAATGCTCAATTGGGTATAGTTTCTTTACTATGATTTTCCTCCTTTCAAATGGGACCCTTACCCCTTCTTTTATAGGCTAGAAGGAGCTAGGTATTTGGTCGAATGACCGACCATGCATGGAAAAAAGGTTTAGTTAACTTACCCAAAGATGTGTGTTCCATCAACAACTTTCATTTTTCCGTTATTTTGTAGGTACACGTGGGATATATTGGGGCAGATAGCGTGTACATGTGTGCAGTAATGGAGCAGGGTGCATGGGCCTTTATAAAGGGGGTTTTTAAGAAGATTTGTTCGGTAGTGTTTTGGCAAAGAAGGAATCCGAGATGGCTTGATGCCATGTAAGCATATCTGGTGCAAATTAAGGTTATAACACACATAGATCATTCCACCATTAGGTTCCTCATGAAAAAACCTATAACTAATGGCCGAGTGACAAGGTGGCTCTTGTTATTGTAAGAGTTTAATATTACTGTGCTTGACCGACCAGGGAAAGATAATGTAGTAGCTAAATTTCTTTCCCAAATGAAAAAATGAGGATGATGATATCCCTATAGATGATAGTTTCTCAAATGAGCACCTCTTTTCCCTTTCTGTCAATACCCCATGGTTTGTGGATGTGGCAAACTATCTAGCCACTGGGAAGTTAAAATCTCATTTGTCACCTCATGAAAAAAAAAAAATTATTACACAAAGTGCTAATTACTCTTGGGTTGGTCATGATCTTTTTCGCACAGGTCCTTATTTGATTATTCATAAATGTGTCCGAGAGGACGAGGTACCTGATATACTACGAAGTTGTCATGATGGACCATGTGGTCGACATTTCTCTGACAAATGCACAACATATAAGGTATTACATTCAGGTTACTATTTTCCTAGCATTTTCAAAGATGCTGCCAAGTATGTGAGGAGTTTTGATAGTTGCTAAAGGATAGGAAGACCTACATCATCTAACAAAATGCCTTTACAGGCCCAAGTTATGATAGAACCCTTTGAAAAATGGGCCCTCGAATTTGTAGGACCAATTTCACCCATGTCCCGTAGGAAGAACTATATTTTGGTTTGTACGGACTATGTCACCAAATGGGTAGAGGCAAAAGCCCTATTCAG
>SNQJ01S0072825.1:38030-75940 GCA_010110895.2 Picea sitchensis | reverse complement strand
ATTGACGTATGGAGGAAAGCAGGGTTTTGAGAGTTGAAACTCTCGTAGCCCGAATCATGGAATAAATAACAATCGTTGATTTAGGAAGGTTAGATACGGTTCGTGGAACTTGAAAGGACAGATATGAACTGTCAGGTTAGGAGCATCGTCAAGATTGTGAGATCGACAGTCCCGTCACATTGCGGGGATCAAAGTTGCACAAACTTTAAAAAGTTAAGGGCGGGCCGCAATCGAAACCACAATTTTGGAGAAAGGACACATGGAGGCTCGAGGTAAATTACGGGGTGAAATGTAGTTTGATCTCAAACCACCTTTGGCTGCGCCCGCAATTTCATGGTCACATGATATCATCGCCCAAGGTCACATCAACAGAAGATAGGGGAAGGAGCTAGCGCTTCTAGGCTACACATCAGAGGTTACGCATTGAAAAGTAAAAAATCCTCTGGTTGTATAATCCAATGTCGCTGATCAAACAGAATCTGATTGAAGGGTTGTTGTTTCACTTTGTGGTTTCTTGATCAATTACGATTCAGTTACACTAACTGAATCATTATTTTGGGGCATTGGAATCATGGTTGTTGAGAATTTTTTATTCCCGATCTAGGCATTGGATATTTGGAGTGTAACAGATGATGAGGGCATGAATAAAAGAAAGATGTCGTGACAGAGGAAGGTTGTTGTTTTTTTGTAAAACAAGTTGAACTATATGTAATGAAGATTACAGCATGAACAAAGAGAGAAAATGCAGATATGAAGAACATAATATTGACAAAGCAAAAATGGTGAGAAGAGTTGGTTGTATGCTCTAGCAGAGGTCTTGGCATGACAAAAAGATGCAAAACAGAGAAGCGAGGGGGATTTTTGGATAGTTATTCATGTGCGTATAAGGAAACCGAGCGTATGTGCGAAAGTGCATAGGGGAGGCATAGTGCATAGAATGAACATGGCGCATAGAGCATAAACCGTAGAAGAACAGAAAGCACAAGAAGATGCGAGAAAGAAGACACTGATGTAGGCAGAGCAGAGCATTGTAGCAGAATAGTGATGAGACCGGTACGCCATTGATAAATATTGTATCATTGTAATAAATTTCATCAAGAAAATATTTATATCTGATGGTGGTAGGGTGGTTCTAGGGAGGATTGTTGTCCTCAGAGTTTCAAGTGGGTTCTTGAACACAAGGAGTTGTAGCTTCCATATGGTTGCAATAATAAAAACCAGGGTGGTAGGGTGGTGCAAGGGAGAACCATTGTTCTCTATTATACATGTTGGTTCCTGTGGGACTGGAAGTTGGTGCTTCCATCCAGTCGGTGCTGGAACACTCAGGGAGTTGGTGCTTCCTTCTAGTGGGTGCTAGAGAAACCAAAGAGTTGGTGCTCCCAGCAAGTTGTGGATTGTAAAACAGAGGTGGTAGCCTCACAAAGATTTGGTGCTCATAAGAATGATAATATACAGAAAATAAAGACTACTTATCATATCAAGAAGAAGAGGTTTTCTCACTTTATGGGTTTCTTCAGGAATATCTATCTTTTTATACTTCATGTGTGTGATTGATGTTGAATACTCTATTTCTTACTTGACTGAATTATTTTGATCATCATTGAGTGTTCTATAATGAGTTTAAAATGGGTATAATTGTTTAAGCACAGTAACAACTGATTCACCCCCCCTCTCAGTTGTCTAACAATTGGTATCAGAAATGGTTCCTTTTATATAAGGGTAGATCCTAGAGCTTAAATATGACTAGCCATGAAGGAACTTCAACCAATAAGGCCCCCCTATTAAATGGAACAAACTTTGCCTTCTGGAAAGTTAGGATGAGAACCTACATAATGGCTTTAGGTGCAGATGTTTGGGATGTGGTAGAGACTGGTTATGTAAATCCAGTTGTACTAGCTTCTAAGGATGACAAGCTAGAATTCAACTTCAACACTAAGGCTATGAATGTTATTCTAAGTGGGCTTGCAGAAGAATAATTTGTAAAAGTTATGCACTTAGAATCTGCCAAATGTGAGACAAACACATTAGTAGTTATGAAGGTAATGAGAAGGTAAAGGATGTCAAGCTTCGAACCTACAGATTGCATTTTGAACAACTAAAGATGAAAGAGGATGAAACTGTTGGGAAATAATTTATGAGAGTTGAAGAACTAGTAAATGCAATGAAAGGACTTGGTGAAAAAATTGAATAAGCCTCTTTAGTTCAAACAATTTTGAGATTTCTGCCAGATAGGTTCAACCCAAAGGTCTCTGCTATAGAATAACTTAATGATCTAAAAGATCTTCCTTTTGATAAACTTCTAGGAACGTTGACTGCATGTGAAATGAGGATAGGTAAAGATAAACTCACCTCTAGAGAATCATCATTTAAAGAAGATAAGAATGAGGATTTTGAGCCTAATGAAATTGAAGCAAAATTTGTGAGAAGACTAAAGAAAGAATCAGGAAAGTACCAAGGCAAGTTGCCCTTAAATTTTTTTAACTATGGAAATATAGGTCACTTTGCATCTAAGTGTCTACACAAGAAGAAGGACCAGAACTCCAAAAGGTGAAGAGAAGTACAAATCCAAGAGATTTGTTAAAAAGAAAATTTTATGTGTAAACAATGATGACTCTTCAGGAGACACAGATAATGACTCTTCTTGTGAAGATAAGGTTAATGAATTTATGATTATGTCTAGAGAGGACTATGATAATAAAATCAAAGTAAATGTTGTTAATGATGAAGAAGTTGTGGTTGACTTGGAAGGAGAACTGATTAGTGCCCTAGAAGAAATTGCTAGACTCAGATTTAAGAAGAAAAAAGAAATAACAATTGCTGATACAGTTTGAGAAAGACAATAAAAAACCTGATGAATAATTTCCCTACTAAAAGTGGAATTAGAAGAAGCAAAGAAAATAGAGGACATTCTGAAAAAAAAATTATTAGAGAAGAAGGCAAGATGTGAAGCCTTGGAAGAAGAGATAGTAAAAACCAGAAAAGAGATGGAGAAGTTTAAATCATTGTATCTCCAAAATATTCCAAGCATTAAATCCTCAGCAGAACTAAATGACATTCTGAGAAAACATAGATCTCCTTTGTTGAAGATTGGTTAAGGTTATGTAAGTGGTTCAAGCAATAAAGAGCCAGAAAGAAAAGAGCTATTAAAGATGATCAAGTTCCAAGTCAGTAGACAATCATACCATGTGAGTACTTTTCCACCAAAATCTAATAAAGACAAGATGATCCCTGATAAAAAACAAATATATTAGAAGATGGAGAAACAAATGCCAAAAAGAAGGCCATCCTTCATGTACCAAAATTTATTCCATGGTTACTATTTTTACTGCTCTAATTTTGGTCATAATATTGCAAATTGTAAAATTAAGTTTAGAGACATGCAACTGAGGAGGTCAAGAGATAAAAAATCTTTGCGACATAAAACTAAGAATCCAATGAGTAGACAACATTTCACCAATCACTTTGACCTATTGAACAATGAGCTCGAATTCTATAATTGTCATAACTTCATCCACAAAGCTACAAACTTCCATCTGAAGAATTACAAAGAAGATCCATGTATAAAACCCTTAGCTAGAAATGTCAGCACATGGAAAAAGAAAGATAGTGAAAAATGTGATCTAGTACTTTCAACCCCCCAAAAAAATACCCTTGGTATATAGACAGTGGATGTTCCAAGCACATGATTGGAGATAAGGATAAGTTTTGTCTATAAGTAAAATCAAAACAGGAAATGTGACCTTTGGAAATGATGAACCAAGTAAAATCAAGGGTAAAGGGATCGTGAGTTTGAGTAATGGTAAAGGAAAAGCCCAGGATGTTCTTCTTGTAGATGGGATTAAACATAATTTTCTCAGTGTAAGTCAAATGTGTGACAGAGGATGTGAAGTGGTGTTCACTTCCAAAGATTGTAAGATAAAGTCTGTAAACTCAAGATAAGTGGTGGCTAAAGGCATAAGGACATATAATAATGTATATGTGCTGAAAGAATATAGAGAAGAGTGTAATCTAAGAAACATGATGAAAGTTGGTTATGGCATAGGAGACTTGGACATCTAAACTTTGACCACTTAATCAAGCTCAAAAATATTGAGGCAGTAAAAGATCCTCCAAGAATATCAAAGCCACAATATTTTTTGTGTAAACCCTTCCAAGTAGGAAAGCTAACCAGGACATAGTTTAAATCCAAGAGCTCTACTTCAATAGAGAAACCACTCCAATTAGTTTGTATGGATTTATGTGGACCATCAAGACAGGAAGGCACAGGGAAGGAAAAGTTCTTCAAGTTGATCATTGATGATTACTCCACACTCACTTGGGTTGCTTTTCTCAAAGAAAAAGCTGAAGCATTTGAGAAATTTAAAATATTTAAGGCTTTAAATAAGAATCAAACAAGCAACAAGTTAAAGGCAGTAAGATTAGACAGAGGAGGAGAATTTATGTCAAGTGATTTCAAGGAATTTTTTGATAAACATGGGATCAAGAGAGAATACACAATCCCAAGAACTCCACAGCAAAATGGAGTAGTTGAGAGGCAAAACAGAACAGCTCAGCAAATGGCCAGGTCAATGATGAATGAGAAGAACATTGGTCAAACCTACTGGGTAGAATCAATACACACAGAAGTCCATATTCTTAACAAATCCCACCTCAAACCACATAGTGACAAGACACCTTATGAACTGTGGTATGGAAGACCCCCTTCAATCAAACACTTCAAAGTCTTTAGGAGTAAGTGCTACACAAAGAATAATAATGAAAACCTTGGCAAGTATAATGACAGGGCTGATGAAGACATCTTATTAGGATATGCTACCAATAGTAAAGGATATAGATGCTTTAATAAAAGATTGTATAAATCAGTTGATTGCATTGATTTAAAGGTTGATGAAGGAGTCCCAGTAAGAGAGGTGAGCAATATTGAGTCTGCTACAGAGGACACAGCTGAATTTGAAGATGAATAGGTCCAAGAATTAGAAGGAGAAGACTCTGAGTTAGATACAAATACTCTACATAACTCAAACTAGGAGATCAAGAAAAAGACACCCTCCCGAGTTATTAGGAATAATCATCTTGAACATCAGATAGTTGGTCATCTAAACCAAGGAGTTCAGAAAAGAAAGAAATTGAATAATGTCTCAGAACAATCTCAGATTTCCTTTCTGTCTTTGCTTGAACCTAAAGACTTTAATGCAGCCAACGAAGATGACCATTGGGTTAAATCCATGAATGATGAACTTGACCAGATTGAGAAAAAAATTACTTGGGAGATGGTTCCTAGACTCGAAGGTAAAAATGTCATAGGTTCCAAATGGATCTTTAAGAATAAATTGAATGAGCAAAGACAAGTTGTCAGGAACAAATCAATATTGGTCTGTAAGGGCTATGCACAGATTGAAGGACAAGATTTTGATAAAACCTTTTCACCAGTGGAAATATTGGAAGACATCAGAATGTTTCTTGCCTATGCATGTCATAAGAACTTTAAAGTATATTAGGTGGATGTTAAGTTATAATTTCTTAATGGATATCTAGAAGAAGAATTTTATATGGAACAACCTGAAGGATTTAAACTGACGGATAATCTTGACTATGTCTGCAAATTAAACAAGTGCCACTAGTGTATCCAAGAATCCAGTATTTTATTCCAAGACCAAGAACATCCCCATAAAATACCATTTTATAAGAGAGAAGGTCACCAATTAGATTGTTCAAGTTCATTACATTCCAACCACAGAACAAATTGCAGACATATTTACTAAAACCCTAGCCAAGACACCATTTGAATATCTCCATCAGAAGTTGGGTGTCATCCCTTCTCTCACATAAGAGATTCCATCCTGTCAGGGGGAGTATGTGTTGGTTGAACATATGATACCACTGAAAAGTACTGCAACAACTCAAGGGGAGCATGTTTTCTTTGACATTGATGTCAAAGGGGGAGAAAAGGTGTGGTCTGGATGCTACAGTTGGAGGTCTAAGTAGAATAGTGCAACCTTTCAGGGTTGCCATCAATGCCAAAGGGGGATATTGTTGACATGTTTTACAGRAAGYRTGTTCTTTCCATTGATGGAAAGAACAATAGTGACRATGGAAAATAGGAAAATCATAAGCTCAGGACGAGAAGAGAACAATATTCAGAGATAAAATCTCAGAAGGGAAAGTGCAGTAAAAAAACGTGATCAGGATGAAAATCCTTGATCATGGATCTGCTTTGAGAGTCCTCATGATCGTTGGATCACTTTAAGTGAAGGATAGGATAAACGAGGCACAAGTTTTGAGAATTCGATTATCCAAATATCCGTTAGTCATCGGATCACCTTAAGTGGAAGGATATGATAAGAAAGGGATGAGATATGAGATCTCGATGACCCGAATTTCCATCAGTCATCGAATCGAATTAAATGGAAGGATAGGATAAGAAAAGATGGAGAGTCATTGGATTTATTCCAAGGATAATCTGCATCGCAAACATATTGAGTCATTGATATAAGATCTTGATCAAACGAACATCATTTTCTTCGGGTCTAAATTTATGAGGAGTTTATGCTTCAGAAAAATCTCACTTCAAGAATTTCAAGTTGAGAACTGAAATACCCAAAGTCCGGAGAGCCGGAGAGTTGAAATAAATTCTCCACCATCGGATCTGGAGAATATACGATGATTGTTAGATCTGGGAGATCTATGTTATCAGACCACGTTAGCATAGACATGTGGTAGATCATGTCAGCAGACCACATCATCAAGGACATATGGCAAACCATGTCGGCAAGGACATGTGGCACAGTCAAATAATGGCAAGTGTCAAGATGAATTCGACATTTCAGGTACATGCAACTCACGAATCTGAGTGAAATGTGGTAGGAACTCGGCTCGTGCCATGTCATCAAGTGATGTAAGCAAGTTACATCACTCTGGGATTTTTACTTCGGGAGTTTCACCACCAACAGATTCCCTAAGTCCCGAAGTCCCGAATGTCAAAGTCCCGAAGTGGACATAAGTTGTCAGATTTGACGATCACTTTGGGTGCATTCTCAACCGTTAATCAAAATACAGTGGAAGGATAGTGTAAATAGAATAGATGAAGTAAATAGTGGCCATCCATCACAATGCTTGATTAATTCCTAGCCAACAGATTAAGCAGTGAAAGGATAAGTGTAAGGATCGAATCTGACCATTGATCTGGTTCCGTGAAATAAAAGTGAACGATCCGATATCTTTGACGAAATATCATTCAAAAGATTTGAAAAGTTGAAATCCTAAAGTCCCGAAGGGTGAAGTCCTGAAGGGTGAAGTCCCGACTGTTGTCCATCTCATCAGGAGATTAAATCGTGATTGTTGATTCTGTAAGTGCTCAAGCGCTCGTTTGGCCTAAATGTCTAGACACCGCCATTGGTCATATGGTAAGAGATTTAAAAGGCTAATCCATCGATTGAGAAGGAAGGGTGTCTGTGGATCATCGACTCCGAAAGATTAATGTACAGAGGAAAGAAGGGTTTGAGAATTGAAACTCCCTAAGCCCAGATCATGTAATAAATCACAACCGTTGATTTAGGAAGGTTAGATCTGGTCCACAGAACTTGAAAGGACATATTTGAATCATCGGTTCAAGAGCACCGTTAAGATCGTGAGATTGACGGTCCTATTGCATTGTGGGGATTGAAGGTGCACTAACTTTAAAAAGTTAAGGGTGGGTCGCAATCGAAACCATGGTTTTGGAGAAAGCACACGTGGAGGCTCAAGGTAAATTGCAGGGCGAAACATAGTTTGATCTCAAACCACCTTTGGTCCCGCTTGCAATCGCATGGTCACATGATATCATCACCCAAGGTCACATCAGCGGAAGATAGGGGAAGGATCTAGCGCTTCTAGGATCCACATCGGAGGTTACACGTTGAAAAGTAAAAAAGCCTCTGTGTGTATAATCCAACGACGTTGATCAAATAGAATCTGATCGAAGGGTTGTTGTTTCACTTCGTGGTTTCTTGATCAATTATGATTCTGTTACACTAACTAAATCATTGTTTTGGGGCATTGGAATCATGGTTCTTGAGCGCTTTTTATTCCCGACCTGGGCATTGGAGATTTGGAGTGTAATGGATGATGAGGGCATGAATAAAAGAAAGATGTCGTGACAGAGGAAAGTTGTTGTTTTTCTGTAAAACAATTTGAACTGTATGTAATGAAGATTACAACATGAACATAGAGAGAAAATGTAGATATGAAGAACATAATATTAACAGAGCATAAATGGTGAGAAGAGCTGGTTGTATGCTCTGACAGAAGTCGTGGCATGACAAAAAGATGCAGAACAGAGAAGCAAGGGGGATTTTTGGATAGTTATTCATGCGCGTAGAAGGCATCCGAGTGTATGTGAGAAAGTGCATAGGGGAGGCATAGAGAATAGAACAGACATGGCGCATAGAGCATAAAACACATAAGAACATAAAGAGGAAGAAGATGTGAGCATGAAGACACTGATGCAAGCAGAGCAGAGAAATGTAGCAGAACAATGATGAGACTGGTAAGCCATTGATAAATATTGTATCACTGTAATTAATTTCTACAAGCAAAGATTTATATCTCAGGGTGGTAGGGTGGTGCTAGGAAGGATTGTTGTCCTCATAGTTTCAAGTGGGTGCTTGAACACAGGGAGTTTTATCTTCCATCTGGTTGTAGCTAGAAAAAATAGGGTGGTAGGATTGTGCAAGGGAGAACCATTGTTCTATGTTATACATGTTGGTGCTTGTGTGACTGGAAGTCGGTGCTTCCATCCAGTCGGTGCTGGAACACTCAGGAAGTTGGTGTTTCCTTCTAGTGGGTACTAGAGAAAACAGAGAATCGGTGCTCCCAACAAGTTGTAGCTTGTAAAACATAGGTGGTAGCCTCACAAAGAGTTGGTTCTCATAAGAATGATAATGTACATAAAATAAAGACTACTTATCATATTAAGAAGAAGATGTTTTCTCCCTTTATGGGTTTCCTCAGGAATATATGTCTATGTATACTTCATGTGCATGATTTATGTTGAATACTCTATTGCTTACTTCCTTGAATTAGTGTGATCATCATTGAGTGTTATGTAATGAGTTTAAAATGGGTATAATTGTTTAAGCACAATAACAATTGATTCACACCCTCCTCTCAGTTGTCTAACAATCTCTAAGAAGAGATGTGGCTGCTATGCGCATATGTCTGAGTAGACTAATTACAATGAGGCTCCAGAGGCCTTTTTAACATTACTTATGAATTCCAAAACCCTAGACATACAAAAACCTAACCCTTGGAGATGAAAAGCCAAAATTTATGTGGGCCCCGATGGGTAAGTTGGTACCTCAAATTCCCAGGGTTGTAACTTTTTCATACAACCTATGTTTTAAGTGTGTGATAGCCCGTTGGAAAGGTATTTTTGATAACTACACATTATGCCATCAAAATATAATTTAGTATTTAGTTTTACTATGGAAAGACAAAAAAAACTGTTTAGGGCGCCGAAACGACCCTGGAAGTACAAAAAGATGTAGCGACATGAAAACTTCCAAAATAACCCAGTTGGATTAGGTGGGAAGCCACCAATAGCCACCTAGAAGCTGTGTAGGGATTCATATAGCCATGGAAGTGTAGAATCCACAATTACAAAGAATTATAGAAGAATGTGTTGAACTAAAAATGTCAAAAGGAGCGAGTTGGAATAGGTGGGTGGCCACCAATATCCACCTAGATCAGTCCTCCCTGCTTAGGAAGAAATGGTATATATTGCATTGAGTTCCCCCATCATGTGAGGAAATTTCTGTTGAATTTGGCCTTGGGTGAGCCATTTTCCTTGGTGCAGGATCCACCTGCCTTGACAACCCGATAAAGTTGGATCCTCTACTAACGAGTGRCATTGACCTGCGTGTCCACTATCTGATCAGTGGATGCATGTTCCATACAATAAGGGTTGAGCTTTGCTGGTTTTAATTGTTCTACAATCTCTAAGGTGTCTAATAATGGTGGAAAATATGGYCGGAGGAGGTCCACATTGAACATTGTGTGCAAGCCAAGGAAAGGGGGAGTTGAGCTCAAAAGCATTGTCTCCCACAGCCTTGGTGATAGTGTAAGGGCCATAGCGAAGTGGTCAGATCTTCTGATGGGGCCCTATAAGGCGTTATTTCTGCAAATGTAGCCAGACCTTATCTCCCACCTGAAACTTGTGTGGTACCCATTGTTGATCATGGAGCTTCTTGTACTTAGCATTGGATTTCTGCAAAATCTGATGGACCTATTGGTGGATGTGTGGAATCTGTTCAATGAATCTGGTGGCTTTGTTGACCTCAGACTAAACATGGGAATATTATGTCTGTGTGTTTGCAAGAGGTAGTGAAACATCAATGGGACCCAAGGCTTGGAATCCCATCCACACCTGAAATGGGCTATGGCCGGGGGAGCTATGGAGAGCCATGTTGTAGTTGTGTTGAACATAGCGAAGAATAGCATCCCATGTACGTGGATTCTTAGAGTTATACATGCACATGCTGTGCACAATCATCTGATTGACGACCTCTGTCTGGCCATCTGTTTGAGGGTGGAAGGTAGTGGATTTAGTGAGCTTGGTGTCCAACAATTACTAGAGACTTGACCAAAATGTGTTGAGGAACTTGTTTTCCTGTTCATAGATAATGGTCTGTGGTATCCCAAAATGGAACCATACTCGTTCGAAGAAGAGATTGGAAGTATCTTCCCCTGTGATTCTCTTCTTGTAGGATGTGAGAATGGCCATCTTTGAAAACTAATCAACCACCATAAATACGCAAGCATTGCCTTTCTTGGTGGATGGAATCCCATAAATGTAATCCATCGGGATGGATTCCCAAGGCCTCTCGAGAGTAGGAAGAGGGGTGTACAAGGCTTTCTTCTTAATGGTTGTCTTAGCAATGACACCGGAATTGCAAGATATGATATACTTGTTGATGTCTTTTTGAATTTTTGGCCAATAAAAATGATTTTGTAGAACGGCCATAGTTTTCTCCATGCCAAAATTTCCTACCATCCAACTTTAGTCAGCCTCCCAAATCATATTTGCACGCTCGCTTGTAGGAACACAGAGGTGGCCTTGATGGCATAACAACTCATCCTGAATGTGAAAATCATTGACATTCGCGCCTGTACCCAAGAGTTGATAGGTGGTGGTGAAGTCAGGATATTGTTGATAAAGTTGGGGCCACTCAGATGCTTCATTCCCACATGAATGGAGCATGGTGGTGAGTGCAGCCACGAGAGGTCGACTGAGGCAGTAAGCAACACAATTTGTGCTCCCTATCTTATACTTGATGTTGAGATGGAACAACTGCAATTATTTGGACCACTTATGATGGTGATCGTTCTGCAACTTTCCCTGTGCCTGTATGAATTGTAGAGGCTTGTGATGAGTGTGGACGATTGTCTCCTTTCCCAGAATGTAATGCTTCGATTGACGACAGGATTGTACAATGGAATACATTTCCTGGTCATAGGTGGGGTATTTTTGGACAGTATCTGAGAGTGTCTCACTATGGTATGCTATCGGATGACCGTGTTGAGTGAGAACTGCATCTACAACATAGTCGGATGCATCAGTCTCAATCTTGAATGGTTGTTGCAAATCAGGTAAGGAGAGTAATGGAGTTGAGCACAAGCGATGTTTCATATCATCAAATGCTCGTTTTTGTGCCTTCTCCCATGCAATGTTTCCTTGCCACCACCCTTGTTCACTTGGTTGAGGTCCCATGCAATATGGGAGAATTGCAACACGAACCATCGATAGAAGTTGGCAAGTCACAAGAAGCTTCGAAGCTCGATTAGTTTGGTCGAGGCTGGCCAGTCACGAATTACTTGGATCTTTGATGGATCCACATGTACCCCATGTTCATCAACAATATAGCCCAAGTATTGGACCTTGTTCATGCCAAAGGCACATTTTTACAAGTTGGCATATAGCTTGTGTTGTGACAAAGTGCTTAAAACCTGTTGAATATGTTGCATGTTCTCCTCTCATGTTCTATTGAAGATGAGGATGTAATCCATATATACCACCACAAAAGAGTTGGTGAAGGGTCTCAATACATCATCCATCAACCTCATGAAACTTGTTGGTGTATTTGTTAGGCCAAAGGGCATGACAAACCATTCAAAGAGACCTTATTTAGATTTGAATGTTGTCTTCCATACATCAGTCGGTTCGATGGAAACCTGGTGGTAGAGAAACTTTAGTTCAATCTTGTTGAAGAACTTGGCCCCCTTGAGTTTGTCAAGAAGGTCATGAATTAAAGGAATTGGGTACCAGTTCCTGAATGTGATTTTTTTAAATGCTTTGTAATCAATGCAGAGCCACCAGGTATCATGTACAATTGTCTACCCAAAGTAATAATAACATTGTGGGGTCTAGACTCATACACAACATGTCATTTCCACAAATATGGTTGTCCTAAAAGAACTTCATAAACTTCAAGGGGAGAAATATCACACAATACCTCATGTTTTAATGGATTTATGTCGTAGGGAATACGACATTATTGGTTGACGTAGAGATATCTTCCTTGGTGAAGCCAGTCGATGGTGTAGGGTTTCGGATGCAGTGTCATCAACAGGTACTACCACCTACAGAACTGAAAACAACTTGCTCGAATGGTGGTAGCTATATATGAGAAGAGATTATTGGCAATATGACAATACAAGTTGGCATTGATGGCATTAACATTGACAATAGATATGTGAAGATGATAATATCATTGATGGAATTGGTATTGACAATAGATATTTGATGATGATAATAGAATTGATGGCATTGGAATTGACAATATTGACTCTATTGCATAATCATGACTAGAATAGGGATACTAATGTTGCATGCATTTCAGATATGTTGACATTATGGTGACTATGATGACATTGACAATGTTATTGTGATGATGATAATAACATTGATGGCATTGGCATTGATAGTATTGACTCTACTTCATAATCATGAATGGAATAGGGATACTAATGTTGCATACCTTTTAGATGTGTTGACATTATGGTGATTGTGCTGACATTGACAGTGTTACATATATTTAAATATGAACATATAAAACATAGAAGAACATGTTGAAATTATGTTTCCTATTATGACATGTCTATGTTGATAGAGCCATTGATGAGGCAGTATAATGACAAAGTTGATGACTGGCATTGACAGATAAGTAATGTGCATTGGGCATGTAAAATGATATGTTGACCTGCTGACTGTGATGGTTATGAGGCACTCTGTTATTACAAGACATGTGATGTGCCTGGAAGAAAAGGGTTGGATTTTCCGAGGATGTGACTTAAAAATTGACTATCAAAGAAACAGAGCCTTCATGTTGATGTAAACTTCTACAAGTTGCAAGATGATGTATTGCTACATGATCAAAGTCACCATGACTAAAACCAGAGACCAAGTCAATCAAGTTTTTTAACTTGTTAATGAGTTTAAACATCGATAGAAATATTAGATATTGAATGTGGGTGATGTAATTGAAGTTAAAAAATGCAAACACAATTGCAGAGCTCGAAATCGAATCGACAAGAAAATCGGAGGATCGATTTCAATCATAGAGGAATAAGAATGAAGAGTTGTAAGAGGAGTCTCAACAACCATCTGATCAAATGATCGACGGTGGCAATTGATTTTCCGATTGGGATTTATCCCACATTAACAACAGGGTAGGATTCATATGAGTTTATAAATATTTACCTCACTATACCTATTCGACGTGTAGTGAAAACGTATGGCAGGGGCTCTAGGTGCTTGGACTTCACATGAGGATCAACAGCCTAGAGCTCAAGACGACCTGTCAGGGCCCCTAACTTTCGGAAGAAGTGATCTATGAAGTATATTTTCAGCTTCTTAGTTGGTTTTTGCCTCTCTTTATGAGGAAATTTGTAATTAATGAGTGAGATATGCTCTCCTAAACTCTTGTCTAAATCGTGGAAACTATTTCATCCATCCTAGTCTTTAGGTGATGACTCATCAAATGCATTTATGATGGGTTTTGAATAGAATTATGACCTTATGAGGTGCCCTATTTTGTATTTACCATATATACACTTGATGAAGTCATTATAAGGGTTGAACATTGGAGGAGAGAACTCTGGCATCTTGTACTTCACTATTTTAATGAAATCAAAGGAACCAGTTGAAGCAATTTTATAGGAATTCTTGTGCAGTGATTTTTTGATATTTTGTTCTTTGTGTTATGGTTTTATATGATTTTTATATATTTAATCTTTTCATATTCTCTTTCATCAGTGATTTTGCATAAGTTTGATGAGAATAATTCTTGTTTAAGCTTTGTTTTTTCTGGAAATATCATTTTGTGTATTTGTTATTCTAGATTGGTGAACTCATGGTTGACATGCTCACCAGGATCTCTCTACATATTCACACCCTCCACTACATCGACTAAAAACCCAACCTATCACCAATTTGTTGCTACCTTGCTCTTGTTTTTGGTTGTGTTGTAACCCTTTGATACTTTCAGACCTAGCTGCAGTAACTCTTTCTTTGAGCCAACATCATATTATCAAACTTTCAAACATTGAGCATTAAGACCTAGCCTAATATCTTTTTCCTTCTCCAGTCACCTTATTGACTGTGATCATAGAGAGAGCCCTCTTTGGTTTGGTAGGGCTAGATACTAAATCAAAAGTATGGTCTGTGGTTACCTCTTCGGTCTCTTTCTCAACCTTAGGAGAACTGTGGGAGTGATAACATTTTGGCGTCTTTGCTGGGGAATGAAAGATATATCTTCCTCGGGAAAGAACGACAACAACCTAGATCTAATTTGTTGATGGTGAACAATGATTGGATGCACATAATAAGTTTGAATCATTCACTTTTTTGCGACTCCAATAAACTTGATTTGAAGACTCCACTGGAGGATCGACCTTGCCAGCAGTGATATAGAAGAATCATATGCAAAAGTCAGGTACTCAAAATGAAATTGCATTCAATATATAATTTGATTTCTTCTAAACTACTTCTTCTCCTTTCCTGAAATTGTCCTGAAAATTTTCCAGAGTTTTTTTTATGAAAAAGATGATCAAATTCCTGTATTTGATTCTTCCTATTTGAAGAATGCAAATACCAAGTTTCCCTTTGATTTTGATCAAGATCACGACCTCTTACCTGAAACTTGTACATATCCTTTTCGAGTTGATGATCCTGAAGATACCAAAACTAATCCTACAACTGTTGTACATACTCTTACACCTTCTACAGTCCCGAATAGATATAAGCCTCTAATTTTACCTCCTATATTCCATGCTTTCCCTTAAATTCATTACCTATATCTGTCGAGGTTTGATGGTGAATGTGACAACATCACAGCTAAGAGACATATGCAGAATTTTGAGACTTTCCCTGGCCTTTTTGAAGTTGATGAAGAAGATTTCAGTATTAGGTTGTTTGCTCTTTCTTTGTAAGGAAAAGTCAAGAGTTGGTTCTAAAACCTACCTGCTGCGAGCATCTCAGATTTCTTGCATTTTGTCAAAGTTTTCCTCGACAAGTGGGTGGTCAAAGAGAACCCTTTCTTGATTTTAGAAGAGTATAACTAGTTGAAAAGACAACCAGGGGAGACAGTACAACAATTTTTCTCCAGATTCAACCAAGTCTATTGTTCGATGCCTGCTAATATAAGACCTCCTCTTGGCTCAGATATCTTTCATTATCCGAAATCCTTTTATCCATAAATGGAGTTTCAGCTAAGAGAAAGGAACATTGCAACACTTGAAGAGATGTAGAACAATGTCATAGATGTAGAGGGTAATATGTTGATCAGAAGGGCAAAGTTGAAGGAAAAAGAGAGGGATAACATAGATGCAGAGGAATCAACATCATTAGTGGGAAAGCTCAACATTTTCGTAAGTGTAGTGGAATTTATGATGCAGAAGATCATTAGGAGAAATGAATATGGTATTTAGGACCATGTATCACTGATTGAAGAAAAACAAGTTGTTGATCTGAAACATTTTCCTTCCTATCCCAGTTGTCATAGATCTGATAATGATTTCTTTATGTATGCATTAAGGGACAATAAAGAAATCATATTTATAGATCAACTTGCAGAGGAGAGATCTATTGATCTGATATGTATGATCGATGACATTCTTTATTTTGATGATTTTCCAAAGTTTGATCAATATGACGATGATTATGTTCTCCAAATTGAAGCTAACTTTGCAGAGAAATCAACAGTTGGTTTGTGGGAGGAGGAAGCTCAGTTTCACAAATTGAAATGTCATGATCAGTCGATGTATATCTATGATGACAACGATGAGGAAAATGCAGAAAATTTTGAGGTAAGTGAAGGATCTTTTCCCTTATGTTGCGCTTCATTCCAATTCATCAAAGAAAATTTTTCTAAGATCCGAATTCAACAGTCTTTATGTGTTGATATTGACAACGAAGAGGACAATGAAATTCTTGATCGAGATTCCTTAGTTTCATAATTGTAGCCACTGAGTTCCATTGAATTTCAAATTGCATATGAACATTTGGAAACATAAATATATGATCAAATGATGCAGGAAAATTATTTACCATTATGCTTTGAAACATTTTAGTTTTTGAAGGAAAATTTTCATAGTATATCTTCAATAAAGAATGAGCAGCCTATAGAAAATTATGAGGTCTCATTGGAACCAATATGTAATAGGTTGCAGCAGTCTTTCCAAGTTTTTCATGATCCAATAGCTGATGTGTTGGATGATTTGTGCAATCAAATTTTTTCTGCATTAGCTAACTGTGAGCTTCAAAACCAAGATGATGAAAGTTTTATCAGGCAGACATTTACATTGTTATGTTTAGTAGAAACATTATCGCAAATCTTGTCTGGAAATCTGTAGTCATCTTAGGACTGTTACAAGTTAGTCTTCATGAAGGTAAGGGTAAATCTAAAAGTTTATTTTCATGGCATGAAGACCACCCATAACAGATTTACAGACTCTTGGATCAACTAAACCTTAGTGCATATGTCTTGGAAGATCCTTTTGCACAGTTTTTGGAGCCGACAAAGGAAATTAAATTTTTCATTCTTATCAAGTTTAGGTATGTTTTCAAGTTTGTATTGGAGTGCATAATTTATGTTTTGATTACGAACAAGTAGGTGCAACAAATTCCATCAGTGGATAGAATGCTTGAATGTTTGCATTGGTTGTTTCATTTCACCAAATCAACAATTGTGCAGTATATTAGGATACGTGTGATGAATAAAATCAATTGTGAGCATCTCTTTCAGTATGGGTTTCATTTTTCATTTTCGGTTGACAGTGTACAGTTCAATTTTCAGTTTGATTTGATGTCAGTTTGAGGTTTGCAGTTGTTTGTGACTCCATGCTCAATGAAGAAGGCACTGATCTATGAATCCAAAGATCTGTGGTTCTTAACACTTCCTACAGAGATGCCTTCCCTAGTTGGAGCCAATGTTAGCTCCTGATAGTCGCCAGTAATCAAATGAAATCAAATGAAATATTTCAAGTTATTGTTGGGTTTTAGGTCAAATGCTTATATTTCGCAAATAAAATTTGACATGTCTTGTCTATCAAATGACCCTTGAGTAATGTCTAGGTGTCATTACTACTTACTGGTCATCACCATCTCATCACTATCCTGAAATGTCTTTTTGTTTTATGTTAGTCAACCTACTAGCCAAAGTACACCATCAACACCATCCTGTAAACTCAAAAAGAGAAAAATTTGTGAAAAAAACAAGGGTTTTGTTGCTTTTTGGGAGAAATGAAACCCACAGTGTGACCCTTCTGTGCAGTGCAACCCATGGTTTGACCCTTTTTTGCAGTGTGACACAGGGAACAAAGCTTCTAAGTAAGGTTGGAAAATTCAGTTTTTGAAGGCCTTCCCATTGGTATTTTCTCGAGTTTGATGGTTCATTGGAAAGTAGACACGTGGGGATACTTGACTTAGTTTTCAGAATTCAAAATGGACTCCTAAAATTTGGCCAAAAAAAACCCTAAACTGGCATGATGCTTCTGTAGTTTTTGACGTTGCGCTTCTATCAAACTTTCAAATTTTTGAATTTTTCATGTTTTGGTCGAAATCAAAGGTAGTAGCTCGAATTGTAAAAGGTCGTATAATTGAGTAAAATAAGGATGGTCATATTCATTTTTGATGTAAATTTGGATGACAGGGAATACATTAAAGAGGTCAAAGGCCAGTTGAGACAAATTTGGGAATTAGTTCAACCTCTCAGATTTTGTGTTTTTGTTGTAGATCTTTTAGGAAACTGATCCTAATTTGAAGGATTCGACCCTTGGATGTAGGATCTGAGTTTTTCATCTATTTGTATACTCAATGTAATCAAAAGGATGGGGGATAGTATTGTTTTGAATCTTTGGAAGCCATGGTAGCAGATTTTTGCAAAAGCTTAATACAGATTGCAACAAGTTTTTACAAGGATTCTTGTGTTGGAGTTTGTGTCCATGTGTTTTATTTTTTTATGTAATTTATCTTCATCCCATGTTTTTTTTATGCTAAATCTATCTAAATTGTTGAAACATAATTCATTTCATGCTTTGTTTTGTAGGATTTGGAAATTAATTGTTTCAGTATTCCTATAGGTGAATTCACATTATAGTGCTCACTTACCCTCTACCTTTGTTTTCCCCAATCATCACACTAAAATGATATTCAATTGGACACACATTTTCAGATACCTTGCCCATGTTTGACCTATGAAATTGATATTTAAGAGTGATTATTCTAGTTTCCTGGTTTTCAAACCCATTGTCCAGCAAAACCCCCACTTTATTATAAAAAATCCTCATTGTACCCAATACCTAACCTAAGATCATTTTTTTTTAGTCATCTCATTGAGGTTGACCAATTGAGAGAGTCCTCTCTCATTTGTAGGGATAGATACCGACCAAAAGATTGGTTTGAGGTTACCTTTGCCAGTTTCCTTCACATCCTTGGGAGATCTGACAGAGAGATAACACATTGGATTAATATTTTTTTAATACATTGTTGCCACAACGATCATATGGGTGATCGAGGGTTTAAAACTTGTTATTTATTTTTAGTTGGTGGAACTTGCAACGGTGGAGCGACCGCTATGTATATCGGTAACTTTGGCATAATGCCAATGTTGGAGGATTGCTAAGTTCAAATGTTTATGAATAAACATTCAGATGTTGAGACCACTGTTCTTGTCATATTTTTTGGCATACTGCTAGTTGTGGAGGTTCACCAACACTAGTTAAATACCTGCACAACACAAACACAAAGATAGTGACTCAGATAACATCACATTATTCGATGAAATCCCTGGTGTGATAACTACAATTCATAACTGATATTAAAATAATAGTTTAGATGCTTAAATCCTGAAAGTATCGATTTAAGGAAGTATTGTGATGTTTGTTAATATTTGTATTACACATTAACACAGTCATTAGATTTGAGATGTAGATCAAAGATATGTGTGGTTATGAAAAGTCATGTTAATGACTGTGTTACTTAAAATAAGGGTTATGTAATCTTAAATGAAGAGATGTGATGTTCATGAAAAGTTTTGAATTTGAATGAACAGACATGTTGTTTTGATGAATAGTTATGTTGAAGACATTTATAAGTGTGCTGAGATGTGAAGGAATTTGTGGGACTGCAGTAGAGACACTGAAGATCAAATGCAAAAAGAGACAAAGCAACAATCATGATATCTAGTGCATGATACAAAAGATTTATGGATTTATGAACAGAGGGTGGTTGAGAGGTGCGAGGGGCAGGTTGGGTTCTGTAGGGGAGTAGGTGTTTCCTTGTCAGTTGTAGCTGACTAAATAAGGGGGTTGTAGAGTCCTTCTAGTTGGAGCTGGTGAATAGGGGTGTTGGTGCATCCTGATCAGTGGGTGTTGATCTAAAGAGGAATAAAACATATTCCTTCAATTGTAACTTGTAAAAAGAAATTTTGTAGTTAATAGAAAAGTTTTTTTTGTTTTTCCCAATTGGTTTCCACGATAAAACATTGTGTTCAAATTTTGTTTGCATTTCTGCAATACATAATTAACAAAAGTAAAAATTTGATAAAATTGTTGTGCCACCGATTCACCCCCCTCTCAGTGACAAGATATGATCCTTCAATTGGTATCAGAGAAGGTCTCTTCACTAAAAAGTTTAATCACTTGAAGATAAATATACATCAGAATGGATTAGCAGTTGAAGCTGTCATTAAAATCCCCCCTATTTGATGGTGAAGACTATGTTTTCTGGAGTATTAGAATGAAAATCTATCCCATGTCCATTGGATTGGAAGTATGGAAATTAGTTGAAAAAGGATATGATGTTCCAAAATTCACTCCCATAGAAGAAGAAGACAAGAAGAAATTTTGGGAACATGCAAAGGATTTAAACACACTACACGATGGACTAAGTAAGAATATCCTTGCTAAAGTACTAAACTGTAAAAATGAAAAATAGCTCTGGGATAAATTGGAAACTATATATGAAGCAGATTCCAAGGTAAAGAGGGCCAAACTTTAAACTTTCAAAGTACAATATGAAGGTCTAAAAATGAAGTATGAAGAAAATATCTCAGAGTACTTTGAAAGAGTTGATAATATTGTTAATGCAATCAAAGGTTTGGGATTTAGTTGAAAAGATACTAAGAACACTACCTATGCTATATAATCCTAAAGTGTCTACTCTTGAAGATCGAGATAATCTAGATCAACTCACCATGGATGAATTGTATGGAATTCTCATAGACTATGAGTTAATATTAGGTCATGAGAACCTCCCAAAAGGAGAGGAAGCCTTCAAGGTGCTCAATAAAAGAAAAAATCAGAAGCAAAAACCTCAACCCAACCATCATGAAGAATCAGATGTAAGAGAAGACAATTTTTATTAAAAATTTAAAAGGATCGAGGTACAAAGGAAAGCAACAAATGTTTTAATTGTGAAATTTGGCCACTTTGCGACCAAGTGTCCCTATCCCAGGAAGGACCACAAGAAGAAGACACAACAAGTGTCCCTATCCCAAGGAAGACCCTAAAGATGAAGAAGACACAAATAAACAATATAAGAAGGAGGGAAAACCGCTCTATAATAAAAGGTATTGCAAAGGGAAAAATATTTTTTACTCAAAAGAAGAAAACAACAGTTCATCAGAGTCTAGTGACAGTGATGATGATGAAGTCCTTTTTATAGGTATTTAAGAGTCTAATGAGATAGAAGATATTGAGCATGAGGAAGAGTCAGAAGATGAAGCAGAGGTTAATATGGAAGAATAACTTCTCAGTGCCTTGGATGAATTAAGAAGATACAAAAATAGATATAGACAACTGAAATTTTTTGTAGTTGAACAAAATGAAAAACATGAACTGGAAGAAAAAGAGATGGAGAAAATCATGAGCAACCTGAAAAACCAAATCCTAGAAGAAAATAGGATGGAAGAAAGTCTGGAGAAGTCTCTTAAAGAGAAACAAATAACATGTGAAAGAATGGAGGCATAATTAGTTCACCTAAGAAAAGAGCTTGATGCAAAACTTATCCAAACAAGATATGAAAATAGCTCTAAATTATTAGATAATATTATAACCACACAAAGGGATTCGAGTAACAAAAATGGAGTAGGTTATTCTCAAGAAGAAAACCAAGTTAACTCAAAATCTTATGCAGTTTCTCTCCTCAGTACATTCAAAAAGAAAGATGAAGAAAAGACAAGCAATGACCAGAACTCCAGAGGATTACTTCCAAACATCAAGAAGGAATATAAGATAACACCAAAGAAAGTTTATCAAAAAAGGTGTCCTCACATTTTCTTTTGTTATTGCTTTTCATGCTCTATTTTTTAACACAAAGCTATGAATTGTAGAGAATATGTAAGGAAAAACTTGAGGGTTAAGAACTATAACCTTAAAGATAACCAAACAATAGATCAAGTTAATAGCATAAATTATAACTCCTTTTGCACCTCTACAAGAAAGGAACTTATAATTCTTCAGATGTCATAAATATGGACATAAAGCAAGTGATTGCAGATTAATGGAAATCTCAGAAATACCAAAGTTCATTAGAGAGCAAAATAAGCTTTGGAAAGAAAAAACATCAAAAGAGGAATGTCTTATTGCCTTGAAACCCCAAGATAAAGAAGGTTTATGGCATGTTGACAGTGGTTGCTCAAAAACACATGACAGGAAATAAGGACAAGTTTTTGAACTTAAAGAAACAAAAGGGTAAAGTTACATTTGGTGACAATTCTTCAAGTAACATACTTGGGAAAGGCACTGTGAATTTGGGAAAATACAAAGCCAAGAATATGTTGCTTGTTGAAAATATGAAACCTAGCCTATTATGTCAGACAATTGGCTTAGGTTGATGGAAAATTGGTATGGATTGTTGGTTTTAATTGATTTCAACCATTGGAGAGTGATATTGTAAATTGATTTCAACCCTTAGTGATTGGTGTAAACCCTTGGATAAAGTCTGGTAGCAAATTCTGGTAGAAAAAAGGCTTGAGTAATGGACCGAAGTTTGTTTGATGTATAACGGTGTGATTTTTAATATATTTGAATGTAATACTATTATATGTGGATATTACATGTCATTCAATTTCCGATGGTATGTGGAACATCACATAACTCCTCACGGTTAGAGAGTTATGGCCATGTGAAGTTGGAGAACCCAGGTTTGGGTAATGGACCCAAGTTTGTTTGATGGATAACGGTACAAGTTTTGATATATTTGAAAAAACGACTATTCTATATGGATAGTATATGTCATTCCATTTCTAGTGGTATGTGTAACTTCACATAACTCCTCACGGTTAGAGAGTTATGGCCATGTGAAGTTGGAGAACCCTCATGAGTCATCTAGAAGCCCCAAAAAGTCAAAGTAGTCAAAGTGTTTGCAAAGAAGAAATTATTTAAATAATAAAGTGGAGTGATGAGTTTACTATAAGTCTAGTAAGTGGATATAAAATAAAATATTTAAATAATAAAGTTAATGGAGAAATTACTAAGTGGACAAGTGGTTAGAAGTGGGTTAACCCTAAAATAAGGAAGTGGGTTAACAAGGTTAAAAGGTAACCACTTGAGGAAGCTACATGAAAGTATCAATAAGAGTAAAGGCTCTCTCATTTTCATCACACCTGAGCATATTCAATATCTACAAGTGACTGAGGTAACCAAATTATATCTAAGCCGAATTTCAGAGGGAAGGTGAAGTAAAGAAGGTCAAAATTCAAGGGAGGATAAATTCTTTTGATGATGTTTTCTAAGGTATGTTATTTACAGGTCACCTCACCATTTTCACAATAACTTTTTTTCTAGAATGATTCAGACTGTGAAATTGGGAGGTCGTTGAGGAAACATATCCAAGTATATTTGGTACAAATTTCAGCTTGTGGTTCATTTTATTTTTTAAGTTACAATCCGTGGCAAATAAGGTTTGTGGCTAGTCATGAAACTAATCTAAAATAGGTGTTTCGGGTAGAAATGTCATAACTTCTTCATAACAGATCCAAATTCAGTAAGACCAAATGTGTTGGTTATAGTACAATATATAGTATTATGTGTACAATTTTCAGATCCATACAACACATATTCCGTGTGGAGCATGCTCTACAAGTTCACTCTCTAGAATGCCATTTTTGCTATAACTCCTTTTCTGAGAGGTTCCAAGTAGTGACACTTGGAGGAATTACATAAAACACACTGAAGAACATTGTGTACTATTTTCAGATCTGTATTCATTACAGGTACATAGTTATTAGTATTTCAAGTTAGGGTTGTTGACTAATCCAAAACTAGTTATGTGAGACTAAAGTAAAGTTTGATGAAAATGATAGAGTTAAGGAAGGTTTGAAGGTATGTGATCATATACACCAGCTCTATTATAGAGTTACAAATCATATTTAGATGATGAAATTGATGAGGAATTTTAGTTGAGGTACATGTTGTGTACATGGTTGAGACAAGTAGTTGATGAGTTGGCGCATACATGAGGTGTATAGTTGATGATGTTGGTAAATATTGATGAGTCATAGTTGATGAATAGTTCATACATGATTGGTACATACTTGGTACATGGTTAGAGGCATTTTTTAGTAGTATTTTTGACACATGGTTTATGGATGATGTCGCATAGTTTTATTGGTATATTATTAGAAACACATATTGATCTTGGTGATGATCATGAGTTGTTGCGTTATGCTTGGTTGATGCATATTGTAGGTGAATCCTCCTGCAGACAAGCGGATTCCCTCTTGGTCTCTAGGCTCCTAAGGCCAAGACAAAAAAGTGCTTAACATGGACTCTGACATCCTTTTAGATCTTGAGCTCCCTGATAGGTCTTGTAAAACAAACAAAGATACAATGGACTTCCTACTCTACTGAGATTATCTCAAATATAGATCCATATACTGCAGACAAACTCATATGGAACAAGAATAAGTTTGAAATAAATAGGCCAAGCATTGATTATTAATGAGAACAAGTAAAAGTACTTACAATCCTTTGATGGAAGTGCAACATCTTCTTCCAGTTCTCCTTGTCCAACCCCTTTGCTCAAGCAATCTACACTGATTGCTTTGATGACATCTCACTCATGAGATCATAAGTTTGATGTAATTCTCAATCTCCATTGTCTTTTGTATGTTTTCTATGAGATCATAGGTTTCATACCTCAAATATTTTTCATGTACATACCACTTATAGGATCATAAGTTTGGTATCAATTTCTAGTCTCTTGTTCCCCTTTCACCATGAGAAGGCCTCCTTATATAACCTTCTAGAGGTCCAAACACTTGAGAGATCTTTTAGATAAGTTGAGGATTCCTCTCCTTCAGTTGAGGATCTTCCCTAAGATCATGCCTTGACCATCTATTTGAATCCAACCACCTTCAGGAATTAAGGGATTCTTCCCTAATTTGTCTCAACAAACCCAAAAATTGCTCAGAAAAGGGTAGCACTCCCCCAAAAGGGTGCACAAGGCACTAAAACACTCCCCCAAAGAGGCTCAGGGAGCACCATCACTCCCTGACAGTGGGTAGGGGAGTGCTCCTCTCCAAAATCCATTGTTTAGTGGTTCTTTTAGTGGAAAAAGGTTTGTACTCCCTGTCCACTAGTTTCTCTTCTTCAAAACTAGTCATTGAGGTGTCTTAAGTGTCTTTATGATGTCGTTAGAGGCACGACGTAGGCAAGATGGCAGTATGATGTTTGTGACACTTGCAACACTTGTGGTCAAGATGCGACACTTGCGGATAAGATGCGACACTTACAACACTGGTAATGACGACACTTGCGACACTATTGAAGTGAGCAATTTTGATGTGTAACAGATTGCCTCCCAAATTATGAAGTTAGAAGATGATGATGATTGAATTAATTTGTAGACTTTTTCGAGCAAGGGTATGGACGCAGAGAGACTGGACAAAATCTGCACACAACCATCAAACAAATATTATGACATGTTTCAAACCCAAGGCAGGCATACCTATGCTTGAGTGATAATGACGTTTTAGGTATGGCCACCATAAAATACACTGTGGATCCATAATTATATTGAAAAAATGGTATAGCCATTGAAGATACAATGTGAATATATACTCCTATGACCTGAACTGATCGTAGCCATGAAGAATACACAGTGGATCTACGAGATTACAAGACATAGCCACAACCAATACAAAGTGGATCTATGTAACAGTATATGTGTCATAACTCAAAAGAACTCCTTCACAAACTGGGAAAAGTATACATAAGAGTGAAAAACTCAACCCAGGGTCTTCTTACCGATCTCAATGTAGTACGAATCTAACCATGTGAATAGATGTCCTGATGTCGAACATGGCAGAAACCACTTGATTATTGGTCAATGAGGTAAATCGTTAACAAGCGCAAGGGAAATCACCATTTATGTCAATGATTCCCAAGGTACTCTAGTACATTCCAACAAATGTGAATAGATGAGTTGAAGTCGAACATCCATGGAATCATCCAATCAGAGGTCAATAATGTAAACCCACTGTTGGACATGAGGAGGCCTTCCATTGAGGCATGCAGGTCCCAAGGTACTAACTGGTTTCCAAGTCTATCTCCTGGATAATGTGTTGAATTCGACAGGAAGAGACTCATCGAAGGAGGGCCTTGATGTATCCCCCATCAATGACACGAAACTAACACAGAGATTTAATTCGTAGATCAAATGAACATGGACTGACACGGGTATTGAAACAATATATTTGTGATGGCTGACTCTCGAAGCAGATACTTCCCTTGAACACTGAGGCACAACAACAAAAACTTGGCATGGACCAAAACTTGATGATGTAGTGGATGCTGTGACTTTCGTCAGGTGACCCAAAGGAGTAAAATAAACTTAGAGGATTGGCTCAGTGCAGAGGTTCAGCGAATTAAAATGCATGCAAAGAAAAAGTATCATGTTCAAGGGCCACTGTAAGGGTTACTGGTAATGTTCTCAAAACACTTCTTGGCTTGATTCTTTCAAATTTCCCCCCATCCAGATAGATGAGTACCTCTTTTTAATTTAACAAGCTTGAGGAGGATAACACATGCTCGATATGACTCACCTTCGGTAAGTCCCTGTTCCTTTGTTTAGCGAACTGGAAAAATTAAGGGTTCGGTCTCGTATGGGCCCTTCAATGTATGATTGTTTAACGAGTCCAGAGAAGGTAAAATTGGTGGTTTTTCATATTTAAAGAGTCTAAAAACAACTTAAAGACGACTCCAGTGTTGTCCATTTTCGTAATGTTAGTCTCGTGAGGCTGAAAAAGAGATAAATTATCACTCGAAAGACGCCATTTCAAACCTTTTAATGAGTGGGAAAGGAAGCAAGATCACTCGGCAATATTTTCATGTTTAGAGAGTCTGAAAAGAGATTAAAGACGACTCCAAGGGGTTCCCTTTTTGTATTATATCCATGCGAGTCTGAAAAAGTGATAAAAGTCTACTCGGTTACATTCTCATGTTTTTTCAAGCACGAGAAACAACAAAGACTAAGCTCAGTATGCCCCCATCTTGAGAGCTAGTGGCTTAACTCCAGAATGATCATCAAAGGCCTGAGACATGCCCTCCAAGATTCAATTCATTCACCAACTTTGAGGTTGTCACCAATTTCTCTACTAGATGGAGAAAAAGGATAAGAGTGGATGAAAAGAAGGTTCAAGAGAGGTGACTGTTTCATTTTTTAACGAGATTGACATAGGAAAAGAACTATGCTCAGGGCTCCGGGTTCAATCCCCAGATTGATGTTTCATTTTTTTAACAAGCTTGCTACAGAGAGGAAAACTATGCTCAAAGCTTCTATTTCATTTTTTAATGAGCTTGCTATAGAGAAGAAAAATTGTGCTCGTGACCTTTGTTTCATTTTTTAATGAGCTTTCTATAGAGAAGAGAAACTATGCTCATGGACTTTTCTTGATCATGGCTTCCAAGAGGATGACGTGCTGGAAGGACACCATGTAAAGGGAAAAAAATCGGTCATGGCTTCCAAAAGATCTTCACTGGATGGAAGAAAATCACTCTAGAAGGAACACATGTTGAGGGTCGCGACAGGGGTAAGGAGATCAGGCTCCAATAGCCCTACCGAAAAGATCACCATGTCAACTACCGGATCCAAATCATCAGAAGTTGAAGGCATGGGAGACGATAGAAAATCGACATCGGGAGGGGAGATAGAGTGTATATATCCTCGAATTTCTTCACAAGGGGGAAGAAAAGAGGATCGATGATGGTTATCATCCAAAGGTAGCTCATCAATGCTCAACATTTCCATAAGAGAGTCATTAGAAGGAAAAATTGGGGAAATGTAGTTGATCGCAAATGACAAGGAACTTAACCATGATGGCATCAAGTAACTGTCGGGTACCAATAGATGTTGTTCATCCGAAGAGGGAGAAATGGATCGGACAACAACGTATGATGTTTCATATGGACTAAGTGGCACGATGTCACCTAGTGCATTGAATTCCAACGAACTAGGTACAATCCAAGGGTCAGATGATTCCAAAGATTGATAAGCCATGGTCGAAATCATATCGACGGTGGCAATATGATGTGTAGTCGGTGGAAGCGGTGTAGGGAAGGTACCCATAAGGCTAGAATATTTTAGTAAGACAACACCAACACTTTCATACGTGATCTTTTGGTCTCCCAAGAAAGGAATGTTGTTGGTAGCAAGAGCACGAGCGTCGTTTGTACATAAATCTAATTGATCGACAGTGAAAATTTTTCCCTGATGAGGAAATTGTACACATCGAAAGACCGACAAGGCAATGAAAGTCATGGCATAAAATCAAATTCTTCCAAGTAACAAGCTGTAATCGAGGGGAGCATCGACCACCTCGACATCAACAGTGACGGTTTTTCCACCCAACTGGATGGGTAGGGATTGTAAAATCCCATGGGGATTAAAACCTCACTCATCAAATGCGCATAACATCATTGGGGATTTGTTAAGTGCAGGTGATTTTAAACTTTTCCAACATGCTAAAGACATAACACAAGTAGAGGCTCCCTCATCCAAGATGGTTTGGTGGATTTGTTGATTGTGAACAACAACATCAACTTGGAAAGCAAGTTGATGGGAGAGTTGAAATGTATAATTGTCCAGGTTAAACATGATATGGTTGGACAAATCAGGATCAACAGCACCAATAGTGGCCAAGAGCATTCTATGTTGAGTGGGGCAGTGTTGTAGAACTTCTAACGCAGACATAACACACAGTGCTTGAGCTAAATCTTAAACAATGTTGTAGTTCTGGGTGGCACATGAACTGGGATTAAAGGTATATTTAAGGATAGTGCTCTTAGGAGGGTGTAAGATAGAGTCAAATGTAGGTTTCTCAATCTAAAGTGGTCCAGATGGAGGATTAATCGATGGAGGACTAACGAAGGATGGTGATGGATCCGGTAAAGTACTAGTAACGTTAGTGATTTTTCCTTTGTCAGGGTTACCTGGTCTTTCGTATATCTTAGATCGAGTGTTCAAATTAATCCCATTAAACATATAAATATGTGCACTCATCGAGGCCTCATCATGAGGATGGCTAGAACTGCCCCCAGGAGAGGGGGTTTGAGAAACCATGGATTGTTGTTGTGGAAAAGGATGAGTAAGCACAGTGAGTTGTGAATTTCCCTAGAAACGTTTGGCCACTTCATCGCGATGTGGGCAGTCTCGAGTGTAGTGATCTTCACCGCAAATGATACATGAGAATTTCAGTTTCCTTTGTGGTTGATTTTCGATAGTAGGTGTTTGAGCTTGATTTTTTGGTTGTTCATTTTTATTAGTATTTTTTGATTTATTTTTTTTCTTCTTCTTACCTCTGGATTTTGGTGAAGTGGCATATTGAACTGCATTCACCTCAGAGATCTGAGTTTGGGGGGAGATAGAGGAGAGTGTGGTCGACTGGGAAGTAGATTGAGCTTTGACGGAACCAATAACACCGTTCGCGTGAGATGAGGATGACGACTTGGATGGATCGGTATTAGCTCGAGCAACATTTGGAAGTAAATCATACAAAGTACCAGATTATGAATAAACCAAATCTAAGTACTAATCCCGAGTAATGGTTTCTTCCTCAGTGACTGCGCCACCCATAGCGACATCGCGAGCGATCGGGGGTAAAAGTGATTTAGTAAACCACTCTGCCAATAATATGTCAGGAATGATTACTTTGATCATTCTTCGACATCATCTCCACTCATGAATATGGTCAGAGATATGCAGTTTGACAAAGGGAGGTAAAGAGTTTAGTACCCGTCTCGTAGCGAATAGGTAGTTGAAAGTGAATGAGGAAAGACATGGAAAGGGAGTTGAAATCATGAAAAGAAGCATGTGGTAGTTCAATATACCAATTTATTGCAGAGCCAGTAAGTGTTCACTGGAAAAGACACAAACGTATAGAATCATCCATGAGGGAGTTTGATGAACACCACAAATGGAAAGTCATCACATGGTTATTCGGATATTCTCTAGATTTTCCGTCAAATTTCAGAATATTGGAAGGAAGTTTAGCTGGAATAACTGGCCAAACTGATGAATGAAAAATAGGATCATTGGTTAACCGAGACAAGTTTGGGAGATCTAGAGTCGCAAGGAAAGGTAGTTGTCGGTTAATTTGAGGATGATACTGATGTGGCATAGGAACACCAGTAGGACCATAAACTGGGTTAGGTGGATAATTGTAACTAGTAGGTCCTCCTACATATGGTTGTTGTTGACCAGGATAAGTAGGATTCGATGATGGCTGAGAAACATTTGCATAAACCGGTGGGTTTTGAGCATTATAAGCCGGGTGATTTGCTTGCCCATGAGGAGGATAAACATTTTTCCCTTGAGGAGGGTAAGGAGTAGATCATGTAGGCAGATACACATTAGACCCATGGGGAGAATAAGGTTGTTGTCCTTGAGGACTCCAGGTGGTGTTTGGGAAGCCCAGATAAGGTTGTCCATAAGACAGTCTGGAAGGAATAGGATTTGATACTCCTCCTTGTGGTTTATGATATGAGTGACCCCTAACATAGGGTTGGGTAAATATGCCTCCAGAAGATATTCCCCAGGATTGTGAAGGGTTTCCAGCAAACGAAGGTTTCCCCCCTTCTAGTGGTGGATTAACGGTCGGGGTATGACTGGCAAAGGGAGGTTTCCCTCCGGGAAGAACATGAAAAGGGGGTTGTCCCTCGGAAGGGGTAGGCCCACCATAGGATGGTGGTCTTCCAGGAGGGATAGGTCCGCTATATGGTGGTTTCCCTCCAGTCAGTTGTATTTGGTTGGCAAGGGTCTGCATTCTCAAGTGAAAAGATGTCCCAGCAAGTGGAACATGTGGAGCCATAGAGTGAAAGTTTGTAAAAATGGGTGTAGGGATCGAAGTGCCTTGGGAATGAGTAGAGGTGATGAGTCCATCAATAGGATAGAATTGTGATGATGCAACAGTAGGGTTAATGACTTGATCGATGGGGTGATTCATATTTTGACCAGATGGCCCACTTTCAACAGGAGGGTCATGAGGATTAAAGGGTTGTCGAAAGGATTCAAAATGCTCATAGAGATCGCATCCTGATGAATTCCTCCATACAGAATGATCAGGTGTGGGATTTGTATCTACTGCAGTGGTAGGATGAATAGGAGTCATATACTCATCACCAAAGGTTGGTTCTGTGGATCCCATATATGTGTCGGCAAAAGCTCTCGCAGGTAACTATGGGACCTCTTCATCTATGACATTCCCAAGAGATTCTAAATGAAGAAAAAGTGGTTCGAGAGGAATTTTCGACAGAGACATAGTGCGAGGAGTGGGATTCTCAACCGTAACCAAAGCGCCTTTTGGGTTGTCTAACGGAGGAGTAAAAACACTCCCAACATCAGATTGATTTTCTACCTCTCCATGGTAGTTGTCTTTTGGAGGGTTAGGAGGTAAGGGTTGGTAGCCTTCTGGAGGCATCCCTTGCATCCTACGTGATCGGCGAAGACCTTTATCATTTACAGGCTCAATTTTGGAGAATAACAGTACATGCTGAAAATCTAGGGCCAACTAATGAAAAGAAACAACATACGCTAATAAAATATATGAATCAAAACCAAGCAAACAAGACTTCTCTTGATGATCATACTAGTTGGTGATGAAATCCAACGTTGTGTGACCAAGTCAAGAAGGGGCTAGGATCTGTTGCAACAGTTACAATGGCGACCTGCTTAATGGACTTTCACCTTGGTGCAAGCTTCCACTCAGTAATTGTGGATTTACCCTCCAAGGAGCCCGAGTGAGTTTGACCAATGTCTGTTCTAGGTACAGTTAGACTTCCCTTCACCATCACCTCCTGTAAGTACTTAAATATTATGGAAACTAAGGACACCAACTCGCAGTCAGCCCCTGGGTGGGTATAGTCAACAGTCCGATCTGAACGTATGGGCAGGATAACAAATTTGAAATCAACTTGAGAGGCTCCCACACATAATCGTGGGTATACCCTGAAGTGAAACCAATATACGATCCAACCACTACAATCAGTTGAACCACGGATGGATAATCTTCATAATTATCCCGAATGCGACCTCGTGTGTAACCCCTATGTGAGAGGGGGATCTCAGAAAGCCTATATGACAATTGGATTTTCTCTCCCTATCACAAGATGCTAATGTTTGTTTTGAAAACTTTGGAGAGTTGTACTCATAGCCTAATCCAAAGTGCTAATCCTAGTCTAATGTTGGTGGAATATCCTAAAAACAAAATTTTCTAGATAATTGTTAATTAGCGTTCATTTTACAGTTGTTCTTTACTCAAAGGGTGTATGACAATGAAACTAATGGTATGATGACTCAATTCCCAAAAATACACAAGAAAATGATAAGAAGTCTTGTCTTTCGATGAATGGCTATTTAAGGGAAGAGAAAAAATTGTTTTCACTATCAAACACTAAGATGCAATGCCCTCATACAATTGTTTCTCAATCAAATCCATTGAAATGCTAAAAATTTCAGAGATGCCTTCTAATATCCAAACCAATTACTAAAATATGTCCTTTTTCTTATATGCGAATGATAATCATATGTAAAACTTCTAAATGTCAATCAGACTTCGGGATTAAACAATCAGAAGAAAACCTCACAAGCAGATTAAACAATTAGAAGCAAAATCCCCAGTGGAGTCACCAATTTATATTGTAGGTGAATCCTCCTGCGGACAAGCGGATTCCCTCTTGGTCTCTAGACTCCTAAGGCCAAGAAAGAAAAGTGTTTAACATGGAAACTAACATCCTTTTAGATCTAATCAAGCTAATATACAAAGGAGAAGAAGAAAGATATGTACCCTATCAACGACGTTTGTCCTTGCAAAGTCTAGGCTGAGCTTTGATCCTGAGCTCCCTAATAGGTCCTATAGAACAAACAAAGATACAATGGACTTCCTACTCTACTGATATTAGCTCAAATATAGATCCATCTACTGCAGACAAACTCATATGGAAGAAGCATAAGTTTGAAAGAAACAGGCCAAGCATTGATTATTAATGAGAACAAGTAAAAGTACTTACAATCCCTTGATCAAGGTGCATCAGCTTCTTCCAGTTCTCCTTGTCCAACCCCTTTTCTCAAGTAATATACATTGATTTCTTTGATGAAATCTCACTCATGATATCATAAGTTTGATGTAATTCTCAATCTCCATTGTCTTCTGTATGTTTTCTATGAGATCATAGGTTTCATACCTCAAATCTTTTTCATGTCCATACCACTTATAGGATCATAAGTTTGGTATCAATTTCTAGTCTCTTGTTCCCCTTTCACCATGAGAAGGCCTCCTTATATAACCTTGGAGAGTTACAACCACTTGAGAGATATTTGGGATAAGTTGAGGATTCCTCTCCTTCAGTTGAGGATCTTCCCTAAGATCATGCCTTGACCATCTATTCGAATCCAACCACCTTCAGGAATTGAGGGATTCTTCCCTTATTTGTCTCAACAAACCCAAAAATTGCTCAGAAAAGGGCGCTCCCCCAAAAGGGTGAAAAGAGCACTCAAACACTCCCCCAAAGAGGCTTAGGGATCACCAACACTCCCTGACAGTGGGTAGGGGAGAGCTCCTCTCCAAAATCCATTTTTTAGTGGTTCTTTCAGTGGAAAAAGGTTTGTACTCCCTGTCAACTGATTTATCTTCTTAAGTGTATTTATAATTTCGTTAGAGGCATGACATAGGAAAGATGACAGTATGATGTTTGTGACACTTGCAACACTTGTGGTCAATATGCGACACTTGTGGACAAGATTCAACACTTACAACACTGGTAATGAYGACACTTGCAAAACTATTGAAGTGAGTAATTTTGATGTGTAACAATGCACATCTTTGAGAACTGTCTTGGTGATTGATCTTGATGAGTAGATCTAATTTTGTTGATAATATTGATGAGACAGGTTRTTTTGATAGGTTTTTTGGACAGGTTTTTATGACAAGTTTTTCGTACAGGTTTGGTGGATGGTTGATGCACTCATTGATGGTACATGTTGAGGTACAGGTTAGTGCATGGTTGATGCACTTGTTTATGGTACATGTTGATTACAAGTTGTTTGGTACATGTTGGTGCATAGTTGATGCACTTGTTTATGGTACAGGTTGATTACAGGTTGATGCATGGTTCAGGTTATTTGGTACAGGTTGATTGGTACAGGTTTATAGCAGTATATCTCACAGTGATAGTGTGACAGTGGTTCCATCATTCTACTTATACGTTAGGGCAGTTGGACGGGGAAAGGACAGGTGGTTATAGCCACCTTCTTGTTGTAGTTGAAGAACATAGGGGGTTGTAGCCTCCTTCTGGTTGTAGCCAGAGAATTTGAGAGTTGGAGATTCTCTTAGGTTGTATCCTGAGAAACTAGGGGGTTAGAGCCTCCTTCCAGTTGCAGCTAGAAAAAAAAGGAAGTTGGTGCTTCCAATGAATGTAATTCTTAAAGACATATAAGAAAAAGCATTCAATGGTTTTCTCCCACTTTGGGTTTCCATGCAAAACACTGGTGTACTGTGTATGTGTGTGATTGCTCATTTGTTCATTGTTTATTTACTCTACAACTATTGGATGATAATTCTACATTGATATAACACTTGCATTTTATGGTAAAAAAGGATTAAATTGATCTATTACCGATTCAGCCCCCCTCTCAGTAATCCAACATATTAAGTGTCAGACAAACCTGTGATCATGGGAACATTTGCATCTTTTATTCCCAGAAATGTGAGATTAGAAGAAAGGACTCAAGAAAATTGGTTGGTACTGCTCCTAGAGCTCTTGAGAATGTATATATACTAAATACAAAATTGAATGAAGAGTGTCAAATAAATTTAGTCGATGAAAGTTGGCTATGGCATAGAAGGTTGGGTCACATTAACTTTGACAATTTAGTGAAAGTCGACAATCTTGGGGAAGTAAGAAACTTGCCAAAGATCACAAAACCCTCAAATCCTGTGTGTAGACATTGTCAACTAGGGAAGCAAACTAGAATAAGGTTCAAAACAAAAGAATACTCAACCTCAAAACCTGTAAATATTGTTCACACTGACCTCTATGGACCTACAAGGACCAAAATTTTGCAAGGAGAGTCCTACTTTATGTTGTTCATTGATTATTTTACTAGAATGGCTTGGGTATGTTTTCTCAAGGAAAAATCAGAAGCATTTAACAAATTCAAAGCTTTTAAAACCCTTGTTGAAAATGAAACAGAGACAAAAATCAAATGTCTTAGATCAGAAAATGGTAGTGAGTTCACCTCAAAAGAGTTTGACCTCTTCTGTGAAACTCATAGAATTAAGAGACAATTCTCTACTGCGAGAACGCCTCAGCAAAATGGGATTGTTGAGAGGAGGAATATAATAGTCCATGAGGCTACAAGGACTATGCTCAATGAAGCAAGATTATCTGATGGATATTGGGGGGAAGTTGTAGGCACAAAAGTATACATATTAAACAAAGGTAAGCTCAGGATTAATAGTAATAATACTCCTTATGAACTATGGTTTGGGAGAGCTCCTTTGGTAAAATACTTCAAGGTATTTGGAAGTAAGTGTTACATCAAAAGGCTTGATGAGAATCTCGAAAAATTTGATGCTAGATCTGATGAAGGTATCTTTCTTGGATATGCTTCTACCAAGAAATCATATAGATGATAGAATAGTATATTACATAAGATTGTTGAGAGTGCATATGTTAAGGTGGATGATTTAAAAACAATGAAGATCAAACATCAACAAACCATACTTGACAATGAATATGAAGATTTTGATGAGTCAGTTGGTACATAAGCTGAAGAAGAAGAAGATAATAAAGAAGAAAAGGAAGATATACAAGAGGATGAAATGGATAACAGAGAATAAGAGGAAGATATTCGAGAAGAAGAGATAAGAGAAGAATCCCCAAGAAGAGACACAAAGACACCCTCAAGAATAACTCAAAAGAATCATCCTGAAGACCTGATTATTGGAAATAAAAGCAATGGAGTGCAAACTGTTATCACTCCAAAAAACTCCTTTAGGTTGTAAATTATGGATGCTTGGTAACTTAAAGTAACATGGTTTTGGGTATTTTTATATGTGGATCAATGAGATAGGCAAATTATAACTTAGCACTCAGACATTAAATGGATAATCAAATAAACTAGTGCTCTCATAAAACAATTATCAGATGGTAATCTGGAGCGGGTGAGAAGACAAAGCTTATAAACCAAATACAATGTGTAGGGTTTAATAAACTATGTTAAGCAATCTTAAGTAAGTTGTGAGATGACTGATGAGATGACAGTCACACTGCAGCTGAAACAACTTAAGTAAAACACAGAAGGACAGGTGAAAAATCTGGTATTGAAGAAGAGAGAAACCTATCATTCACATTATCATCAACGTCTGATTACATCAATAGCATAACAGGTATCTAGAATTGACCCCTCCAATAATCTTGAGTCTGAGTATTTATATCATTACATTTCAGTTCTCAGATCCTAGAATAATGGATCTGATATCTTCAAAAACAAAAAGTAAATCCAATTACAATAAACTATGGAGAGATCCACAAAATAAGACTAATCTTTATTTGATGATCTTCCAATAGGTAACAGTTGATGAAGTGTAGTTGTAGCCTTCCAAGGCTCCTCAGATTCGATCTCTTGAAGATAATTTCGAATTTGGTAAAAATTTCCAAAATCCCTAAAATCTTGCTTTTGAAAAAGGTAAATGACACTTGTACATCTCTTCTTCTCTTTATTTTCCAAAAGTGGTTGATTGGATAGATTTGATAATTTATTAATAACTTCTTAGAAGAGGTTTCAATTCATTCTCATGAAAAAATCTTCGATCTGGGAAAAAAACATAAGATTATGGCCGTAATAGATCTTTCACCAGCTTATTTACCGACAAATCCGCTCCTAAGACGGTGAAAGGTGGAGCTTTCACCAGCTAACAAGCGAAATTTTCGGTGAATTAGCTGGTGAAAAGAGCAGATTTTTCAAAATCAAATTTCTCGGTCATAGAAAATCCATTTTTCATGCTTGAATAGTCGATCGACATCTAGAAATCCTAAGCTTTCCAATGGTGTTTTAAAATCTTCATTTGGAGCTTGGGAAAGGATTGAAAATTTCCCTGCAAGATTAGGCATCATTCTTTCAAAAATTACCAGTGTGTTTTTGATCGCTAACATTGGCTCCAGCTGGGATGGATACCTTCCTGTGAGGTCTCCAAGAACCTAGCAGACCTTGTGCCTTTAGTATTGGGCATGGAGTCATTTAGACTTTTCAGTCCTAGAAATGCTTATAACCTTCATTTATGTCTTTGGCTATTTACAAGATCCCTTAAAATTATGTTTCTGGAAACTCTGCCACTTGTCTTCGGAGTTGTTGCCACTTGTCTTGCACAAGAAAATGAACAATTTCTCGATCTTCCTCTTTTCTTTCAGGTGAAAATACCTCATGAGAAACCTTTTGCAAACCAAAAAAATTAGATGCAGATGCACATGATACAGCGTATAGTGTTTTTGAATCCATACAATCATTAGTGCAACCAAAAATCATGCCTTGAAAGTCTTCTTCTCGGGAATTAGAAAAAGAGAGATTTTCATCCACATCTTCATTCACAATTTCATCTTCAATTGAATCTTCACATAATTCATCATATGAAGAATACTCTACTTCCAGACTAACAATGCCTTCGCCTGCACCTCTTTATACACAACTTCTCCATCAGATAACTCATCCAAAAGTTCTCATATCCAGCTGGTAATGAAGGATCCCACCAATGCCACCAAATCCCCTGCAAAACTGAAAACCTTCCTGTGATTTGTTGGTCACAAATTCAAGAGTACAGCCAAAATTTTGAATTCATTTGCAAACCACTCCAATAAGGATACTTTTTCTTGAACTTCCA
>SNQJ01S0072825.1:16017-38020 GCA_010110895.2 Picea sitchensis | reverse complement strand
TATATCATTACATTTTAGTTCTAAGATCATAGAATAATGGATCTGATATCTTCAAAAACAGAAAGTAAATCCAATTACAATAAACTATGGAGAGATCCACAAAATAAGACTAATCTTTATTTGATGATCTTCCAATAGGTAACAACTGATGAAGTGTAGTTGTAGCCTTCCAAGGCTCCTCAGATTCGATCTCTTGAAGATAATTTCGAATTTGGTAAAAATTTCCAAAATCCCTGAAATCTTGCTTTTGAAAAAGGTAAATGACACTTGTACATCTCTTCTTCTCTTTATTTTCCAAAAGTGGTTGATTGGATAGATTTGACAATTTATTAATAATGCCTTAGAAGAGGTTTCAATTCATTCTCATGTAAAAATCTTCGATCTGGTAAAAAACCATAAGATTATGGTTGTAACAGAGCTTTCACCAGCTTATTTACCGACAAATCCGCTACTAAGCCGGTGAAAGGCGGAGCTTTCACCAGCTAACTAGCGAAATTTTCGGCGAATTAGCTGGTGAAAAGAGAAGATTTTTCAAAATCAAATTTCTCGGTCATAGAAAATCCGTTTTTCATGATTGAATAGTCGATAGACATCTAGAAATCCTAATATTTCCAATGGTGTTTTCAAATATTCATTTGGATCTCGGGAAAGGATTGAAAAGTTCCCTGCAAGATTAGGCATCATTCTTTCAAAAATTACCAGTGTGTTTTTTATCGCTAACACAAACAAGAAGATAATTTTTGTATCAAACATAAATATAATTTTTGTCACATATTGAGCCCAACTCAATCAAACAGGCATGCAAAGATGAGAATTGGGTCAATGTTGTGAATGAAGAATTAGACCAGATTGAAAAAAATCAAACTTGGGAATTGGTTCCAAGACAAAAAAATAAGAATGTCATTGGAACTAAATGGGTGTTTAAAAACAAAGTGAATGAAAATGGGCAAGTAATCATGAATAAATCCATATTGGTATGTAAATGGTATGCTCATGTTTAAGGGGTAGACTTTGAAGAAACCTTTGCACCTTTGGCCATATTAGAGTCAATTAGGATGTTCTTAGCTTTTGCCAGCTACAAAAAATTGAAAGTATACCAAATGGATGTCAAGTCAACATTTCTCAATGGAATCTTAGAAGAGGAAGTCTATATTGAGCAACTAGAAGGATTTCAATTAACTGACAAAGGAGACTATGTCTGTAAACTAAAGAAAGCACTCTATGGGATAAAACAAACACCTAGAGCATGGTATGCAAGGCTAGATTCTTATTTACAAGTACAAGGCCTCAAAAGAGGATCAGCAAACAATAATCTTTATTGTAAAATTGTTGGTGATAACATGATTATTGTGGAAGTATATGTTGATGATATTACATTTGGGAGTGATGATGAAAAAATGAGTAAGGAATTTGCTAGGAGGATGCAGCAAGAATTCGAAATTTCCTTGCTTGGTGAACTAAATTTCTTTCTAGGATTACAAATAGTATAGTCCAAAAGGGGAATATTTATCCATCAGTTCAAGTATGTTAAAGATATGCTTAAGAAATTCCAGTTAGAGGATTTCAAACCTTTTTTTACACCTATGACAGTAGGATGCAAACTAAGCAAGGAATATGAGTACAAGGTTGTAGATCCAAAACACTATAGATCAATGATTGGGAGTTTACTCCATGTAACAACTTCCAGACCTGATGTCAAGCAAGTTGTTGAAATGGTGGCTAGATTCCAAGCTGCACCAAAAGAGAGCCATGTTCAAGATGTGAAAATAATCTTTAGGTATTTAAAAGGAACCATAGATCTTGGTTTGTGGTACCCTAGCAAGAATTAATTCTCTTTAATGACCTATTCAGATGCAGATTGGGCAGGTTGTGTAGATGACATAAAAAGTACAAGTGGAGGAGCATTCTTCTTGGGAGAATCATTGGTAGCTTGGACAAGCAATAAATAGTCCTAAGTTTCTCTGTCTACCACTGAATCTGAGTATATTGCAGCAACAAAATGTTGCACACACATGGAATGGATGAAACAAACCTTACAATACATCAAAGTAATGATTGAAGAACCCATTACTATCTACTGTGATAATACGAGTGCTATAATTCTCTCCAAGAAACGTGTCCAACACTCCAAAGAAAAACACATTCCAATAAAATACCACTATCTAAGAGATCGGGATGAAAATAAGAACATTAAATTGGAATATGTCCCAACACAAGAACATGTTGCAGATATTGTCACTAAACCCTTAAGCAGAGATGTATTTGAATATCTCAGGCAAAGATTAGGAGTATTTTCTCTTCCAATCTAATCTCTCAAGAAAATAATGCATCAATTGGAATCAATTCAAGGGGGGAAGTGATCAAAGTCAGGGGGATTCATTCAACCCTTTTCCCTTGATGTCAAAGGGGGAGAAATGAAAATAGTATTTCCATCAATGCCAAAGGGGGAGATTATTGGCAATATGACAATACAAGTTGGCATTGATGGCATTGGCATTGAAAATAGATTTGTGATGATGATAATAGCATTGATGGCATTGGAATTGACAATAGATATGTGATGATGATAATAGCATTGGTGGCATTGGCATTGACATTATTGACTCTACTGCATAATCATGATTGGAATAGGGATACTAATGTTGCATACATTTCAGATGTGTTGACATTATGGTGACTTTGATGACATTGGCAGTGTTACTGTGATGATGATAATAGCATTGATGGCATTGAAATTGACAATAGATCTGTGATGATGATAATAGCATTGGTGGCATTGGCATTGACAGTATTGAATCTACTACATAATCATGACTAGAATAGGGATACGAATGTTGCATACATTTCAAATGTGTTGACATTATGTGATTGTTATGACATTGACAGTGTTACATATATTTAAATATGAACATCTAAAACATAGAAGAACATGTTGATATTATGTTGCCTATGATGACATGTCTATGTTGACAGAGCCATTGATTAGGAAATATGATGACAAAGCTGATGGTTGGCATTGACAAATAAGAAATGTGAATTGGGCATGTAAAATGACATAAGCAGTGATGTATGTTGACCTGTTGACTGTGATGGTTATGAGGCACTCTGTTATTACAAGCTCTATGATGTGCCTCAAAGACAAGGGTTGGCTTTGCCCAGGATGTGACTTAAAAGTTGACTGTCAAAGAAACAAAGCCTTGATGTTGATGCAAACTTCTACAAGTTGCAAGATGATGTATTGATACATGATCAAAGTCACCATGACTAAAACCAGAGACCAAGTCGGTCAATTTTGTTAACTTGTTAACCAGTTTAAACATTGATAGAAATATCAAAGATTGAATTCAGATGATGCAATTGAAGTTAAAAAATGAAAACACAATTGTAGAGCTCGAAATCGAATCAACAAGCAGATCAGAGGATCTATTTCAATCAAAGAGGAATAAGAATGAATAGTTGAAGGAGGAGTCTTAGCAACCGTTCGATCAAATGATCGATGATGGCAATTGATTTTTCCATTGGTAATATTTATCCCACATTGGCAACGGGGCATAGTTCATGTGAGTTTATAAATACTGCCCTCACTATACCTATTCGACGCATAGTGAAAAGGTATGGCGGGGACTCTAGGAGCTTGGACTTCACATGAGGATCACTAGCTTGGAGCCCGGGATGACCTGTAAGGCCCCCTAACTTTTGGAAGAAGTGACAAAAATCGTTGATTTACCGAGGAGATGATCTCGTCCATTGGATTAATATTTTTTTAATACATTGTTGGCACGACAGTCATTGGGTGATCGAGGGTTTAAAACTTGTTAGTTATTTTTAGTTGGCAGAACTTGCAATGACAGAGAGATTGTTGTGTATATCGGTAACTTTGGCATAATGCCAATGTTGGAGGATTGCTAAGTTCAAATGTTTGTGAATAAACATTCGGAAGTTGAGACCATTATTCTTGTTGGAGTTTTTGGCATATTGCCAATTACGGAGGTTTGACAAAACTGTTGAAAGACCTCCACAACACAAACACAAAGATAGTGACTCAGATAACATCACATTATTCAATGAAATCCCTGGTGTGATAACTACAATTCATAACTGATATTAAAATAATAATTTAGATGCTTAAATCATGAAAGTATTGATTTAAGGAAGTATTATGATGTTTGTTAATATTTGTATTACACATTAACACAATCATTAGATTTGAGGTGTAGATCAAAGAGATGTGTGGTTATGAAGAGTCATGTTAATGACTGTGTTACTTAAAACAAGGGTTATGTAATCTTAAATGAAGAGATGTGATGTTCATGAAAAGTTGTGAAATTGAATGAACAAACATGTTGTTTTGATGAAGAGTTATGTTGAAGACATTTATAAGTGTGTTGAGATGTGAAGGAATTTGTGGGACTGCAACAAAGACATTGAATATCAAATGCATAAAGAGACAGAGAAGTAGTCATGATATCCAGTGCATGATACATAATATTTTTGGATTTATGAACAGAGGGTGGCTGGGAGGTACTACGGTGGGTTGGAGCCTATAGGGGAGTAAGAGCTTCCTTGTCAGTTGTAGCTAACTAAATAGGGGTTTGCAGCCTCCTATCAGTTGGAGCTGGTGAATAGGGGTGTGGGTGCATCCTGATCAGTGGGTGTTGATCTAAAGAGGAAGAAAACATCTTCTATTGTAACTTGTAAAACAAAATTTTGCAATTAATAGAAAAGTATTTGTGGTTTTACCAATTGAGTTCTATGATAAAACATTGTGTTCAAATTTTGTTTGCATTTTTGCAATACATAATTAACAAAAGTAAAAATTTGATAAAAGTATTGTGTCACTGATTCACAAATTATGGAAGTACCGTGTCACCCGATTCACCCCCCCTCTTAGTGACAATATTTGATCCTTCATAGATGTGGCTGCTACGCACATCTGCCCGAGCATAATGATTGCAATGAGGATCCAACGGCATTTTTATCATTACTCATGAATTCCAAAACCCTAGACATCCAAAAACCTAACCCTAGGAGATGAAACACCAAAATTTATGTGGGCTTCGATGGGTAAGTTGGCACCTCTACTTCATGGGTCATAACTTTTGCATACGACCTCCATTTTAGGTGTAGGATAGCCCGTTAGAAAGGTCTTTTCGAGAACTACACATTATGTCATCAAACTATGACTCCATCTATATATTGATTGTGGCAAGACAAAAAAACATTTTTTAGGGCCCCAAAACATCCCTGGAAGTACAGAAATATGTACTGACATGAAAAATTCCAAAATAAGATAGTTGGATTAGGTTGGAGGCAACCAATATCCACCTGGAAGCTGTGTAGGGATTCATATAACCCTGAAAGTGTAGAACCCACAATTACAAATAATTACAGAAGAACGTGTTGAACTAAAACTGTCAAAAGGAGCCAGTTGAAATAGGTGGGTGGCCACCAATATCCACCTAGATCATGTACCCTAGTTCAAATCACATGCCAAGCCCTCTCCTGAGCCTCCACCACCAACTTTTTCTCCCACATATGATTTCAATTATTCCATTGTAAGGTTTCTTTGAGAACCTCTTATTGAGCTTCTGTTATCCCTTTCTCATAAATATTTATCTTCTGCTAGAGGTCCATTGGCTCGCACATCACACATATTCTATTATGGTAATGAACCATACTTGGAACTAAATAATAGACTTCCTTGAGTAACAAGCCTACCCATGATGAAAATCCCCATCATACTAAGGAAAGAGCATCCTCAATCCCATACCAACATCAAATGGTATGAAATGGAGACAAAGGATGACACAAAAGCCAAATGATCCCACGTGAATCTAGAACCCAACACAAGTGATTTCATATAATTCTCTCCACTATTGAAAGGATGCATGTGTTGGAAACATGCCAACGAATTTCCTCATGCGCTCACATGCAAATGCATATCAGCTATATTTGAAATGTGCATACATGTACTCATTGTAAACAGATTGTGTAAATTGTGTAATCTATTTATGAATTGTTCTTATAACTATGTGATCTATTCATGATCAATTTGTGTAACTGAGTGATAGATGTTATATATACAAGCATACCCATAGAGGTGAGAGTGCAATGTGTGTAAAGTGTGTGAGAAAGACACAATACTATGGAGTACAATGTATCTGAGAGGAGAGGATGGTTGTATGCATGTGTTGGCTATTGTAATTATCCCTTGAATAATAAGAATACTGAATAACATTTCCTCGTGGTTTTTTTCCCGAATTGGGTTTCCACATAAATCATTGTGTCAATTGTGTGATTGTTGTTCTCAGTTTAATATTTCTTATTTATGCTCTGGTTTTGTGCTCTGTTTTGCTTCCACTTCCTAACAAGTGGTATCAGATCATTGGGTAACCCATGGTATTGTTTCCATGGATTGCATGTAATGAATCCTATAAAAGGCTTGGTGGACTCCATTGTAAATGGGCCTGGAGGTAAGAGGTGAAGGCTTACTTGGTTGGTTTGGATAGATTTGGTCAAAGTTGTTCAAATGCAAAGTTCGAGGTGGAGCAGTGTGTCTATGTTATAAAGGTGGGTCTATAGAAAGGATGATGTGTTGGCAGGTCAATCAAGTGTTTGAGAATATATGATGAAGGTAGGTTCATATCCATGGAACTTGTAAAGTATTGCAAGAAAGTTGGGATCGAATAGGCATGTTAAGTAATGCCAAGTTGCAGCAATAGTTGTGGACATAAGTAGTTTTTCTATCTGGTAACTTGGTCACCATTGGTTGCAAAAGACTGGAAGATTCTGGAAGAGGTATGAACAGGTCATCTGGAAATTACTCAAATGTGAAATTATTTGGTTGTGATGCTTATGTTTCTACCAACATTCTTAGTAAGACCCAAATCAAGCATGTATATCTTTGATATGGTGACGATGTTAAGGGATGTAGATTGTGGGATCCTACTACCCACAGAATCATCATGGACAAAGATGTAGTGTTTGATGAATCTCCTTTTATAAAAAAAAACATAGTAAAAGATGAAAGGTCCAAAGCATGACTGGTAGCAAAAGGGTATTTGGAAGGTATTGATTTCCATGAAAGTCTCTCACTAGTTGTTAAAAACTTGTTTCTATTCATGTTGTGCTAGCACTAGTTGTGTTAGTACAACTAGATGTTAAAATTGTTTTACATCAATTTTTTTGGATAAGGGCATGTATTTGGAGCAACCAGAATGGCTAGTTCATAATTACAATAGAAGATTTGGTTGAAAACTTAAGAATCATTGTATGGCCTGAAGAATGCTAGGAAAATGGTACAAGATGTTTGATTCCTTCATGGTGAGCCAAATTTTACAAGAAGTGAGTATAACCATTGTGTTTATGGTATATTAATTATCTTGGTTTTATCTGTTATGCTTGTTGCAAGCACAAGCATGTTTGAGATCAACAGGTTGGCTCAGTTGGTTAGGATGTTTGTTATGAAGGATATGGGAGCAACAAATTAAATCTTGGGCATGGAAATACACAAAGACAAGAAATATGGTAAGCTTGGTTATCACAACAAAAGTATGTGGTGAAGATACTTAGAAAATTCACTGTGAATAATGTGAAACCGGTAAAATACTTTTGGATTTCCATTGTAATTTTTCTTCTGGTTTATGTCCTAACTGATGAATAAGAAAAGGGTTATATGTCTCAAGTATTATATGCTAGTAGGAAGTTTGATGATTGCGATGGGAAATTGTTATCATTTCACATGCACTTGGTGTTGTCAGTAGACACATGGAAAAACCAGGTGAAGATCATGGAAATGGGTGCTTCAAACACAGAAGCACAAGTATCACCTACAGTGGTTGCAATGATTTAGTATGTGGTTATGATTCATGAGATTTGGACAAGAGGAGACCTACCTCGGGTTATGTCTTCCAAGAATGCAAGGATCTATTAAGTAAGTTTGGACAGGTACAGGATGTGGTGTTCTGTGGTGGTCAAAGTGTTGTGCATTTGACTAACAGTCCATCGTATCAAAATGGGACAAGTTCATCGGTTTATTAGACAAGTTATTGATGGAGGCAGAATGGTCCATACTAGAGTGAATCATGCAGGCATGTTCATGTAACGATATTGTTAGGGAAGTTGTGGAGCTATGATGGTGTTTGGCTTCTCTTGGCTTGCAGAAAAGGTGATGAATTAATTAAGGGAATGATATATCAGGTAAATTGTTGTCAAGGTGGATATTGTTGGAAACATGCCAACGAATTTTCTCATGCGCTCACATGTACATGCATATCAACTATATTTGGACTGTGCATACATGCACTCATTGTAAACAGATTGTGTAAATTGTGTAATCTATTTATGAACTATTTGTGTAGCTATGTGATATATTCATGATCAATTTGTGTAACTAAGTGATAGATGTTATATATACGAGCATACCCATAGAAGCGAGAGTGTGATGTGTGTAGAGTGTGTGAGAAATAAACAATATTGTGGAGTACAGTGTGTCTTAGAGGAGAGGATGGTTGTATGCATGTGCTAGCTATTGCAATTCTCCCTTGAATAATAAGAATACAGATTATCATTACCCCATGGTTTTTTCCCGCATTGGGTTTCCACATAAATCACTGTGTCAATTGTGTGATTGTTGTTCTCCGTTTAATCTTTCTTGTTTATGCTATGGTTTTATGCTCTGTTTTGCTTCTGCTTCCTTACAACATGGGGTTGAAGGTGGAGAAGGTGGCCATAAATCCCCATCCTAGCCTCCTTGTATGAACTTCCACATGTCCACTATTAATGGAGATTGTTATCCTGGTAATTAATTCATGGGAGAGGTGTGTGAGTTGATGCCCCCCTTTAACACTAAGAAATCCTTTTTTCGAGATGGGCACCTCTATTATCTAGATAATCTACCCTTTTATTGGCCGTTCACATAACCTAAAAGTAATAAATGGATTCAAATTGTTTTGTCAAGCATAGAATTCTCTAATTTATTCTTTTTTATCCAATTGAATGAGAGATAGAAAAATTATGGAAAAATTGGATGATGATGGAAGAATCCCAACAATTATAATTCATTTGACCCCACATGCCTTCAATCTTTACAATCCTTGAAATACTTCTAAGACTTCTATCTCATTTTTCAATTCAATCCCTAAACCCTAGGTGAAGCCAAATTCCTCATTTTCTTGAGGATATAAAAAGATCCCCTACACCTAATCTGAAACAATACAATAAAAAAAAAAATGGCATATATGTGGCTCTCTAGCAACTTCTGTAGATTTATCTCATGATCATGTTGTTGTAGCACTACGCTTGATTTCTCTATGGTTGTCTCGGCTTGACTCTCAACACAATAGCACTTCTCACACCAAAAATAATATAACTGCAATGGAGTTTGTGGGTGAATACTATAGACTCAATAAACACGTGGATGTTAGAAAAAGTAGCAACCTTTGAACTATATACTCTTGAAAAGTTATTGAAATAAAAATAAAAACCATGGAATTGTCTTAACATCGTTATTTCCAATGGGCTTCAAACATAAAAGAAAAATACAATATATAATTCACAAGTCCTTATATGTGCTACTTAATCTCCAGTGGAAAAGACAATTAATTAAAAAATTGCACCCAATCAATAATGGGTGCATGTTTGAACTCTTGACTGGTAAATCAACCTAATCAAGGACCCTCATCTCCTGACTAATAAATCACCGTCATCTCCTGACTGATAAATCAACCTCTTGAGTAGTTGATTTGACAAATACCAACGACCATGTGGACTACCAAAATATATATGTATATATGGTAAGTAGGCTTTGGCCATATTAATAAGCCATAATGTCTGCTACCAATCCTTTCAAATATATATGTATATATGGTAAGTAGGTTTTGATCATCTTAAAGCCATAATGTTTGTTACCATTCCTTTCAAATATATATGTATATATGGTAAGTAGGCTTTGGCCATTTTAATAAGTTATTTTAATAAGTTATAATGTCTGTTACCAATTTTTTCAAATATATATGTATATATGATAAGTAGGCTTTGGCCATTTTAATAAGTCATAATTTCTGCAACCAATCCTTTCAAATATATATGTATATATGGTAAGTAGGCTTTGTCCATCTTAATAAGCCATAATGCTACCAATCCTTTCAAATATATTTGTATATAATGTTTGCTACCAATTCTTTCAAATATATATGGTAAATAGGCTTTTAAGCCATAATATGTGGATACCAATCCTTTTAAATATATATATATATATATGGTAAATAAGCTTTGCCCATCTTAATAAGCCATAATTTCTGCTACAAATCCTTTCGAATATATATATATATATATAGTAAGTAAACTGTGTCCATCAATCCTTTCATTTCAAATATATATGTATATATCTTAATAAGCCATAATTTCTGCTACAAATCCTTTCGAATATATATATGTATATATGGTAAGTAAACTGTGCCCATCAATCCTTTCAAATATATGTATATATCTTAATAAGCCATAATTTCTGCTACCAATCCTTTCGTATGTATATATATATATATATATATATATAATAAGTAGGCTTTCCCATCTTAATAAGCCATAATGTCTGCTACCAATCCTTTCAAAGTGTTTGGTTGAAATTCATTCGAGCCACTGGCTCTGTTGAAGCCTCCACCAATGATGACAAAATGATCAAACCAATCAAAAACTGGATTTGTTGAAAGGATAGTTTAATACGTTGAATGTTTGATACGGAGATATACTTTATTTCCTGTCGTGCCTTCTGTAGTCATGTGGAGCCGATCAACATTTTTGCTTCCACCGACTGATGCACCGCCTCCCAGGCAACTAAAAGGTATAAATTAATAAATGCGCTTCCTTCAGTGGTCCTTACAGTTTTATTCAGAGCAGGATTCAATGGTGATAACTTGATTTTTCCTTACAAGTTTATTTCTGTGCAAGATTCAATGGTGATCACTTGATTTTTCAATTTCTGCATTTATTCATATTATTCGTAGGTGCCATGATTCCGATTCTCATCCTGGTATTTTCCCCACTAACGTTATGGATTCCAACCATCAGGCGTTTCACGGTTATTTGCACCAGAGTTTCTCAGTACTATTCTCGTTTCATGTTTCGGCTGCATATGCCCCTCCTCCACAATACCCGGATTGATATAATTCGCACCAGACTCTTTCGTGTTCCGAACGTACTGCGGGCCAGATTGGATGCTCGTAGGGAGTATAGCTTAATGGATGAATTCAGCTTTCAACAGCTGTCTATGCTCGTGTTCTAATTGTAATTAATGGAAGAGAGAATTACATGATGTTTCAGGTATGTCGCCAGAATCATGGGTTAGTGCTATGTCGCCAGTTTTAGTTTGTTTTTTTAGGCGTTTAACAGATCTAGTTAACATGGATATCTGTATAAAGATGAAGAAGTGGATGAAGAAGTGCAGATCTGTGAATGGAGTATATTTTGTATTTGAAAACTAAAAGTTTTGTAGAGAGTATGTAATATTGTCTACGAATTCCAAAGGATTGGATTACTTTGGGTTTACACTGTAATACTTTTAGGTTTCTTTTAAGTTTAATCATTTTTTATTTCATGGAATATTTGAAAACTAATAAATATAATTTGAAAATAGTTATTTTTTAAATATAATAATAATATTAATCTATTTTTAAGGTTATTTGGACATTAAATTGGTATAAGATTTTTTCGGTTAATCATTGGTAAAGTTTACTGAGATATACATATCATACCCTACTGTACTTGAAAATTTGATGTCTGAAACTTCCTGAGTCCAACCATACCATACCCTATCCATATACATATCATACCCTATTCTATCCTACTTGAATTTATAATCTCTTAAAAAGAAACACATATTCTTAACTATTCAACATATATGTTCTACATATCCTTAAATATATACAAATCATTTACATAATTACCTTAAATCTAACAAATTCTAATAACCATATGACATTTTTAGAATTTTGTAATATCTTTTGATTAACGTAACGCCACATGCAACCTTCATATAATACAGAAGGCATTGATATTTTGTCTTCTTTATGTTTGCTTACTTTCACAATACAGAACTCTCAACCAAAATACCAACATTAACGTAACGCCACATGCAACCTTCATATAATACAGAAGGCATTGGTATTTTGTCTTCTTTATGTTTGCTTACTTTCACAATACAGAACTCTCAACCAAAATACCAACAGTGCGTTTTCAGTCATTCAACAATTACTGTAACAAATGTATTTACGCTATAAATATTCAATGCATTTGATGCAGATATGGTATAAGTTTTGGGTAATGATACTCTGCTCTTCATGTCCTTTTGGTATCTTGAGCAGTGAGATGAAACCATAGCTTCACATAGAAGCATAGTAAATTGGGTGAATAAAGGAAATGGAAATTAGGGTTTTTTATATAGAAGTTTATATATATATATATAAGCCTAATAAATTGAGTGAAGAAAGAAAATGGAATGTTTTTAATTTAAAAAAAAAAATTATATAGGTTGAAGGGTTAGTTTGGGTGAAGAAAGGAAATGGAAATTAGATATGTTTTTTAATTTTAGAAAAGTTTTTAAATGTAAATTTTGATAATCTTTATTCTATATATATATTGAAGGGTTAATTTGTCTAATAAATGTTCTTTTATAAAAATTTATAATGATTTTAATATCAATTTTTATTGAGTATTTTGGAATTCCAATTGGTATTTTGGTGGGTAGTTATTATTGTTCTCCAACTATGACAAGGAGGAATTGGTATTTCGGTTAGTATAAAAATTTATGATGGTTTTAATATCAAATTTAGTGAGCATCTTGGGATTATCCATTGGTATTTTGATTGATAGTTATTATTGTTCTCCAGCTATGACAAAGAGGAATTGGTATTTTGGTTAGTAGTTATTATTGTTCTCCAGCTATGACAACCAATGACAACCAGGAAGGAGGAACTTCAATGGAAAGAGAAATTCATAAACTTTAACAAAATACAAACATCCTCACTTAAATAAGAAAGCACTTAAATAAGAAAGTGAGTGAAGCATTATATTTTTTCATAAACAAACAAACAAAAATCAGTGAGTACTTTTACAAATGTGGATGAAGTGAAGTGAATGTGGTGAATACCTTAGACCCATTTTTCAACAAAATGTTTGAACATAGAAATGACTACAATTTGATGTTGATTGGTGTTGCACTTTGTAAGAAAATATCTTTGTAATGTAATTGATATTCATTTGGACATAAAATACATTTGAAAATAAATTTATTTCATAGTTAATTATAATATATGTCATTTTAATGTGTTGTAAAAAATTTTTTTTTAAAGAAGTAAGACTTATATAGTAATGTCATTTTGTGTTTCTCTATCTTTGATGTTCATTCATACTTTTTGTTGCATTGGTGTCATGTGATAACAATGTTCTTAATAAATTTGAAATAATATACATTATTTGATGTTAGGTGTTGGTGGATAGTAGTGCTAGGGGTGGGGCTATGGTGTTTACAAACTTGTAGTAGGTTTTCAATGGTATATGTGACTTTAGTATTATGCAGCAATCGTTGTCACCTCTTTCATACTTTGTTTTATTTTTAATTTCAAATTTTGTTATTTGAACACCCATGTCATGTGACAAGTGTATTGTCAGTGTTTCATGGAAACCAAATTTTGTTATTTGAACACCCATGTCATGTGACAAGTGTATTGTCAGTGTTTCATGGAAAACCCCGCATTGTGAGATACTTAGCTAAAGCATACACAAACAAAGCTTATCAAGAAAAAGGAAGATACACACAATGAAGAATGAGAATCAATGGCTATTATTATCTTGTCAATGAGTGAGAGATCTTCACTCATATAGGCAATGATATCCTATAATTAGGGAATGCATGCATAATAGTGATGGTCTAAGATTAGAAAGTATAAATAGAACTAGTCAGTTAACTCCGACTGAACTAGTGTTAAAGTCTAAATAAGAACTAGTCAGTTAACTCCCAATGAACTAGTGTTAAAGTCTAAAAATAGAACTAGTCATTAACTCCCACTAAACTAGTGTTGCTTCCACTGAACTGGTGTGCCGAAAATAGAAATGTATCCAACACCCCCTTTGAACATCACTAAGGAGTAAAATGAGTCTCGGCCACTAGGCCATTTTAGGTACCCATGTACAATGCAACCAATGAACACCCAATAAAAACGAACAAAGAAGGAAAACCATGTGGGAAACAAAAACTCTCAAAAGATAAATGTATCAAAAGAAGAAAATGGCAAATTGTTAGCAACCTGTTCTTCATTCGAAGATGATCCCAAAAATTTTGAAACTTATGCTCATTGAAAGTCTTCGTGAAGATGTAGAAATATTTATGAATATGATGAAGTCCTTTGGCAACCTGTCTAGCCTAGTACCTCTTGATCCCTGGATCTATCCGCACCTGGAAAATATTATTTTCTGGTAGTGGAACCATGTCATGTCCGGGTTCAGAGTGAGTCATACTCCTTATGGATGGTTTCTTGCCATAATGGATTCCCACAACCCTATTTTAGTTCTCGCGGGATCAGTAGATTGAAGCATATATAAATGCATGGGCATCGCAGTTTTGAAGCCGAAAGTACATGAGAAGGCTCCTCATGCCGAGATCGATTCCTCCTTGAATCCATTGGATTCCCTGCAAGGTTTCCTGATGCCTAAAATGTGGTATGTGCCTTATTGGGAATTTGTTGAGGCTTCGACGCTGGCTTCTTATCTGGCTATACTACTTGCTTATTTCTATGTACATAATTTGAGTGTATGTAATCATCTCTGATGTCTAAAACGGATGGAAGAACAAGAGTATATGCATTTTTCACTAGAGTTGCATGCAAAGTACTTTCCTATGTGTAAGTAGAATAGAGAAGTCATCGCCAAAAAACTTAGTGAATTTATACAACCTTGACTTTAGATCCACTTCACCAATTGCAGCTAATGTGGAATACCGCGCATGTCACTTATTGAAAACTAAATCCATGTAAATCTAACCTTTTACCTTTCTCGATCAATAACCGAGGGATTCATAGAAAGCGAAACATTGAGAACATTCTCAAACTTCCCATGCCATGGAGTTCCACTCTCCCTCTCCTACTACCTGCCATCGGAGTATCATCCCCATGAGACAGGGGTCTTGAGCATGGACTCAAGGAAGAGAAATCTTCCTCTTTCGCTGCCATATGATGTGATGCACCAAATCTATAATCCATGAATCGGAAGAGGAATTAATTTAAACTGTGAGCATGATGATTACTCCTTCTTAGGAGCGTGATCTCTTCCTTATGCTTCTTGGCTCCTTCCTGAATGAAGTTTCCAAGGTTGTTCAACCGAAGTGTCTGTGCCATAAGATCGATCTGTTCCTTTATGCATGTGGATTCTATTAGAATATGAATGGATGCCTGCTTACCATCGACAATATCACTATTTTCACCCAAACATAGGCTGAATCCACCCTTCGAAAGCACCTAACCTTGGACAAAGAATCACCGAAGCAAACCCGCCATAGCCAAATGGTAGACCCTTTCCCCAAGGATAGCACACCAAATAAGAGTTGACGATAGTCCAAACCATAACCAAGAGATAGTCCAAGCCAAAACACAATTTGGTTAGTCATAGAAATTTAATGACTACTCTCCTCCAAACTTGCACACAAACTAGGGCAACTACAAGCAGTACAAGTGTCACCCGCACTGGATCGCCTTAACGAAGAAACGGCCCTTGTATTTATACTCAATTCTAGCTAACCTGCGTGAGCTCTAATTTCATTCCGGGTTATCCTGGGTCCGCTCAATATATATTATTCTTCCGGTCGATTCTCTTGAGGCTAATAACCTAATACAAATTATCCTCTTGATTTACATGTCTCTAGGTTATTAGCCAACCAATAGGGTTACTTATTTCTTCCCATAATATTTTATTCTCATCAAGTTAGTATTACGGGAGGTAAATACCCTCAGAAGGCCTATAATATCAACACTCCCTCCTAGCTAGGGAGGTATTAAGGTAATGGTCTTGAGCACAAACATACCATCTCATGCGGTAGTATCATAGTTGTATAGACTATCAGCACAATAACTGTGATCATCTCTCAAACCATATCTATATCCGAGTAATCGCATATGATATCGATGTTTCTCACCTACTCCATAGAGGACATAAGAAATCCATTGTTTTAATCTGGACATATGTCCTGGATGAATAAATGTCCTGGACCAATATCTGTCCATTCATCATCCATCTAGCTAATAATCATTTCCAACACTATTGATAGTCTTCAAGGCAATCTCTAATAATATCATTCAATAGAAAACCACACTGTCTATCCATAGTAGTACACAACTACAATCCGTTGGTACACTAAATACCAAGTAGCAATACTGTGTACTTGATCAATGACGAGGTCACAAACAAAGGAACACATCCACCACACAGTATACATCTACTGCCTAGAGACATACAATTTTCATAACAATCATCCGATATCAACCCGCACGTAAAACAATGTTATGATATAAACTAAATCATCTCGGGCTATTCCTTCCACTCATCCTCGGGTGGAGATCTTGAAAGAGAATCACCCCTCAAGGTCAACATCAATGATGAGATGTCTGAACTATTCTTCTCACTCTAAAGGAATAATAATTGTCCCACTTCTCGAGTCCTGACCATTCCCCACCCTCGGCCATTCTTCCAACACTAGACAAAGCGTAACCTGAAGAGAATGAATATGCCCTAAGGAATGTCTATCCATGATTAATGAACCTGGACCATTCCTACAATTCAACCTCCAAATAGACCATTCTCAGTGGTTAACTACAATGGGAAATCATTGTCCGACGAGGGTATGAAGTCTTTCTTGAGTAACCCTTAAGAAGATAGACTTCCCTAGACCATTCCCATGTTAAACTGCTACAATGGGAAATCGTTGTCTATGGTAATCAGAAATCCATCGAACTATTTTCATTATGAAAATGACCGTTTGATCTCGACCATTTTCCAAACTGAAATGCCTATCCATCATAAATTTCAATCCACTTTCCTAACATGAAAGAATCTACTCATCCTGGAATTCATTTTTGAACTGAAAATGATTGTCGATCAATCAATAACACATAAGTGCTCCCTCCTAACTCATTGATTCATTCTCTTCCTTTTTCATAAGGAAGTCATCTCCACGAAGCTTCGGCAAATTTTGAGTATCGAACTCTTTTCATCTTGGACATAAGCTTTTACCAAAATGTCGCTCCTATGTTCTCATCTCTGTGGAGATATGTATTGGAGAATCATTTTCTTCTTTCTCGACTTCATCACGGATAATGTAATGCTTGATTTCAAAATGTACTTCGTCCGAAATAATCGGCTTTCTCCCACATCATCCGTGTAGCTCGATCAATAAAGTATATCATTGTTGATTCCTCTTTGGTTCCTAGCTCACAAGATTGCAATATCAAACTAGAACATATCCATGTGGTAATCTCTTCTATCATCATGAGATCTTTCTCATGGATTGGAAATCCATCATCCGACCTTCTCGAGTAATCACTCGGGATACAATATCTATGTTATTGAAAATATTCACCACACTTATGCTATGTTGTGCATTGAGGTTCTCTTCAAGTTGTGTTCTTCCATCTCAGATGACAAGGGTCTATTTCCCAGATGCTCCTCAAAGCCTTGAGGTCTCTCTTCATACACTCTTTGTTCAATTTCTTTGGAGAATAGTCTTTCTACTATCCGATGTAGAACTCCAACCCATGGATATTGTGGATGATATAATGACTCATGTAGAGGTATGTCCGTTTACTAGAACAAGTAATCATCATACTTCCATTTGGAGAACCTCTACATGTATCTTGCAATGCTTGTTCATATACATTGTTCTTCTCATCACAACTTTCAGTTCCTTTCCTTGATTTCTTTTAGTGAGTCTATATCATGTTGGTAATCTTGTGATTCTTATACAATGAATCGGTTGTTCTGAATTCTCTTCCTTCTTGGAATCTTCTATGTTCTTTCATCATGTTTTTCTTTATCTCTTGGGTCCATGGAGTTTCTTTATAGATTCCATGCCCTAAAGATTCTAATTTCTTCCTTTCATCATAGGATCAATGGATGTGATGGACAACCAAGGATACTCTTTATTTCTTCAAGAAGACTTCTCTAAGATTGAACCTAACACGCATCAGCTTTCATGCATACCATGATATATACTTCATCATTTTTCATCGACCAGCAGGATTAGCTCCCTCCTAACTTTTGCTTCATGTAAGAGTGCATGCTCTTTCTTTATATAATCGGTTCTCTCCATCTAATAGAGTCCATTGATTTAGAGCATAAAGTAACAGTAAGTCTCATCCACCTCTTGACCTGACTCTTTGTCTTTGCTTCTAAGCTCTGCATTTGATTCTGATTTCGGCTTATCTTGTAATAACTTCCCACATGATTTTATTTGATGTATTTCATCCTTTCATGTGTATATCCTCGACTTGTATAATGATAGCAATCCCTTATCTTGTTTTGTTCTTCCATAGATATAGTTCTCTTGGAACATATTATATCTCTACAGATAGATATACAAGATATGTATAGAGACTATGTTCAAAGATATGTACAAGAATTAGGAAGAGTATTGCTACCTTGTCTTAGAAGAAGAAGTTTGTTTTTATCCCCTGGTCTCTTTGTAGGTTCCTTTTCTTTCAACCCATGCTTCCTTGTCCCCTTCCTTTTATCTCGAGAATGACTTAGTAGTACATACTTTCGACAAATTGTAGCATTGTATATTTGACATATCTTTCTCTTTGATTTGGCTTCTTCTGAGCCAAACTTCCTTTTGTTCCGGAAATCCTTGAACCTTGATGTGAAGGCTTGATCATCGTACTTATTTTGGGGTTTCTGTTTTGCATTGATCCTTGATTCTTCTTGAGCACATCAAATCCAAATTTCTTCAAATGTAGGATACTCCTTCCTTGTGTTCATGCTTTCCGCAAATGCATCCAATGTCTTGGGAAGACCATTGAGTACTATGTTTACCAATTCCTTCTCTGAAATGATTTCTTCAATATCTTGTAGTTGATCTCTTAACTGAGAGATCCTCTCAAAGTATGATGTTATGTTGTCATCATCATTCATCTTCATGTCACGGAGCTCATTCTTCAGACTCATTACTTATCCAATGAAGAGGTTTGTTAGGGAATCGTACATCTTCTTCAATTAGTCAAGATGGGAGATGTAGGGTATCAAGTGGTCTTTTATAGAGTCCACTATGATACTCATGGCATTGATGTCACCGTCTTTGAACTTTTCCATAACTGTAACGTTCTACGGTTCCTTCTCTTTTCCTTCTTCAAACTCTAGTTTCACGATCTTTCCTTTCACGATATCCAGCACTTTATTCTTGGCAAGGATGAGGTCAATCCTTGTCTTCCACGCTCTGAAGTTAGAAGCTCCATCTAACTTGTTTTCTAACTTTATAGAGTAAGTCATGGTTGCCTTGGCCAACCCTAGATTTGACCAAAAACTCAAACTCGATGTATTAGCTTGCTGAGAGTACCAGGAGATGCACTAGGCTAGGGTGCATTGGTCTATCCGAAAATTAGGTCAATCCCTTCACTTAAGGTGCCTCAACAAGAGGATTAGGGTTTCTGCAACTACACCTGTTAGTAACCTTAGTAGGTGATTTTGGTGATTGTTCCTGCTAGAAACCCTAGCGACAGTTCTTCAACGAGCTTAATATCCTTATGGCTATGCTTCCTTCCAGCGGTTAGACTGAATGAAGGAGGTGTGGGCCCATAACCTGTTAGAATATGAATGGATGTGCTTGTTTTACCATCGACAATATCACTATTGTCACCCAACCATAGGTCGAAGCCACCCTTCGAGCACCTTAACCTTGACAAAGAATCACTCCAGAAGCAAAACCTAGGCTAGATAGCCAAACAAAGGGTAGTGCACCTTTCCCCAAGGATAGCGCACCAAACAAGAGCTGATCAGATAGTCCAAACCATAACCAAGAGATATTCCAAGCCAAAACACAATCTGCTAGCTGCAGCAGCTACAATGGCAGCTCTCCTCCAAACTTGCTCACAAACTAGGCAATTGCAGTGTGCACAAGTACTGCTCTGCAATTCTAAGAATGCTTGCCAGAATGAAGACTGGCCTCTTGTATTTATACTAATTATGGCTAACTACCTGGGTTGACTTCTCATTCTGGGTATCTGTTTGTTCAATATATATTATTTCTTCTGGCCGACTTATTCTCTTGGAGGCTAATAACCTAATGCAAATTATCCTCTTGAGTCAACATGTCTTATAGGGTTATTAGCCAACTCATTAGGGTTTCTTCTTGCTTCCCGGAATATTCTATTCTCGTCAGGTTTACACGTGGAGGTAAATACCTCCCATAGCTACCATAATATCAACAGATTCTTCATGATTCGGTTTATTGTAGTAAGTGCATTGCTTTCCCTTCTTCTTCTTCTTGGAGTCTGAAGAGTCTTTGGAACCTGAAGAATCATTAAAGGGTTTGGAATATCCCTCCTTCCCGTTCTATTTGGATGACCCTTTTCCATCATGCATGGTGAGTGCATGTGCTTTGGGATCTTTCATGAGGCCCATTTGTATGAGTTTTTTCTTCTCTTGTGTAAGAGACTCAATGAACTGAGCCAACATAGGCATTTTCCAATTTGTTCCAAAAAGACATCTGCCAGAATGGAAATTGGAGACATATATACATCGTATTCTAGTCCTAGCTTGGCCAAGATTGTTAGAATAAGTTGTTTCTCTTGTGTAGACTTATCAATACCACATTCACCCAAGCTCAATAGCAAAGATTTAAATTTAGTAAAAAATTTTTGTGTATTATCAAAACTTTTAGGGTCTAAGGTATTCAACTCTACCTCAAGCATATGACCTCGCAACTCATCCTGCTTTCCAAAGAGTCCTTCCAAGGTGGTCCAGATCTCATTTGGAGTCTTGCATGCAGCAACATGAAACCATAAATCAGTGGAGATTAACTCAAGAAATAATCATGTGGCTTCATCCTTATGGTCCGCCCATCTGGTCTTCTCAAGCGCTGATGTAGGTTTTGTTTCTGTTGCCATCGTCAAATTATACGGTCTTTTCCTTCTGAGTTGGAATTCTACCTTGGGCTTCCAATCAAAATAATTGTATGGTGTGAGGATTACCACCAAGTTTGATTGTATAATAGTTGTCATATCCATATCTCCCACTGTTTCTAAGAACCACTAAAAATTTGCTCTCAATCTGCAAGTGAAAAATTAAGAAATCACGGCAGAAAAAAAACTTTAAGTGAAGATTCGTATCAGTTTCAGGAGGCTATCTTCTGGCTTACTTTATGAGCAAACGGTGAGGAATCTTGCCAAACGATTGAAAACCCACTTTCAGAATGGGTCAATTTACTTCTCTCGCAAGTCATTTCCTAAAAAACTTAATATTTTGGGAGCATTCACTATAGAAAGGTACAACCACGAATTCATATCAGTTTCAGGAAGCTATATTCTGGCTTACGTTCTAAGCAAACGGTGACAAATCTCGCCAAACGGTTGAAAACCCACTTGCAAAATGGGTCGATTTACTTTTCTCGTGAGTTGTTTCCTCAAAAACTTAATATTTTAGGGTAGAAATGTACAACCACGAATTCGTATCAATTTCAAGAGGCTATCTTCCGGCTTACTTTCTGAGAAAACAGTGAGGAATCTCGCCAAACGGTTGAAAACCCACTTGCAGAATGAGTCTATTTACTTCCCACATGGGTCGTTTCTTCAAAACATTAATAATTTTGGATAAATAACTGTTGAACGGTACGACCACGGATTTAGCTCGCCAAAACTCTGATTTTCTTTATTCTTTGGCTTGTCTAGCTTGCTCCAAGCAACATAGCTCTGATACCATGTCAATGTTTCATGGAAACCTGCATAGGAGATCTAGTTAAAGCATACATAAA
>SNQJ01S0072824.1:0-37866 GCA_010110895.2 Picea sitchensis | reverse complement strand
CATGTGTAAATTATTCATTATTCATAACGGTTAATGAGAATTCTTTCCATTCTTTCTCTCCTTCTTCTTCTTTTTCCAATTCTCTCTGCAAATGTGTGTATCATTGTTTAGCTAGATCTATTCTGTGCAGGTCAACACATTTAAAGATCCAAAGGATCACTGACAAGATCACCAACTGCTTCTCGTGTTGAACAAACCCATCTAGGAAGCGGTGGAGCTGGTGCTGGTTCAGGTTCAAAGGACTCATCTGGAGGAAGGTGAGCAGGTGGAGGTGGATTTTCATCCTCACTGTCATCATCTGAAGAAGAAAATAGAATAGGAACAGAAGAAGGCACAAATGCCGAAGATGGCTCATGGGCCGAAGAAGGCACAATCATCAAATTAGGTTCGCAGGCCAGGAGATTTTCATCAAATTTAACATCTCTTCTAATAATAATTTCATTACAATGTGGTTGAAGAAGTCTATAACCTTTGACATCTTCAAAATAACCAACAAATACACACTTCTCACTTTTAGGCTGCAATGATTTCCTTTTCTCATCAAGAATGTGAGCCCATGCAATACTGCCAAATACACAGACGTGACTTACATCTGGTTTAATTTTAGTCCAAGCTTCTTCTGGTGTTATATTTTTAAGAGCCTTTGTGGGAGTGTGATTTACTATGTAATTTTCAGAGTTGATTGCTTCTTCCCAATACTTTAGACTTAATCCCTTAGATTGTGTTAGTACTAGAAGTCACGTTCAGATTGCATTGAAGGTAAGCCCAATACCCATCAGTTTATATGTCATAGGTAATTGAGTTTTGAGTGGTCAAATGGAGAAAACTCAATAATAATAGCATTCTAACTCAGAAATCTGGACTAGCATGCACCAACCATTGAGATCTTGAATCAACTTTAGTCAGTAAGTTGGATTAAGGGTGAGTAGGAGGAAGATTTAGTGAGAAAGGTGTAGAGGTCTGCTATGAACATCATATTTTCCAACAGCCTGAAGAGGAAAAACTTAAACAGAAGGTCCTCTTGGATTCAAATTTCAAGGAAGCTTAAAGAAATCATAACAGTACTATAATCAAACATTTATCATAATACACTTACAACAATCCATGTAAATCTATCAAACATGAACTCTCTCAGTATCAGAAGCAAATAAGATGGAGTAAGAAAGCTGACTTAGATTAATCAAAATGTCTCAAAAACAAATACATAACCAGAGAACCAGTTGTTCTCAATCAAAATATTACAATAGCAGGGAGCCTAGCTCAACCATTTGACCTTAACAAAATATCAAAATTTCCTATATATACTAAAATGTTGCAACCACAAGGAATGTGATCAAATCATTGCTTTCAAAGCCTTCAGTCGACACCCACTCTATCAGGTTGTACAGACCTCATGATGTCAGATGTGAGCCAGGCATAGTTATGTTCTTTATAGGAAAAATTGCACATAAGGAAGATTCAGATCGTAAGTGTGCCTTCATGGCTTCTCTCTGCAACGTTTTCCATTTATGGGATGAGGCAATATCTCAACTGCTACCCACAATATTCAATAATTGTCTTCACTGGGATTAGGAATGGGCCTGACACCCATAACTGTTCTCAGACGGTGCCAATGACTTCTGCGAGTCCATCTGACGCCTCGAGGCCATGAATGGTCCTTGTCTGTGACCAATGCAAGCTTTGCAGGTGGCAATCTGATAGTGTATGCACAGGGGTGATTTGGAGCGAGGTGCTTGGAGAAAAATTGCATGGCCCAACGAGTGAGCAATGACCATGTGGAAGGAAGCAATTGGGAGGAACAGAGGCTGGGACGAGGTTGCGATAGCAAGGGAAAGGTAGAGGTTGAAGAGGAACGAGGGAGGTTTGATAGGCGGGGAGGAGGTGATGTGTAAGGGAGATTGGAATGTGAGTGGGACATGTGTCGGGAGGTGAGAGGAGGTATCGGGAAGGGAGATGTGATAGGTGGAGAGAGGGTGCTTGAGCTGCTTAGGCCTCCAATATTTTTGTTTTCCCTATGGAAATCATGGGAAGAATGCCAGATGATTTACACCATAATACAATTGAGGGTCAACCTCAGTTTCTATCTGATTTTTAAGAAACAGTCTGCAGATCCTTTTGTTAACACTTTTAATGTCCAGAAAAAAGAAAAGAATATACTCAATCGACCCATACAAGAGTTAAAAATACTTTAATGTCCCTACTTTACCAAGTAATTTCTCTTACTTTCAAAATGTAATCTTAAACAAGAGTCCACCTAATCAACCCAATCAAACCATATAAAATTAAAAAAATACCTCCACTACCCACTAAAACAATTCTACTCAATCAACCCATACAAGAGTTAAAAAAACCTTTATTATCCCCTTAAACCATTAGAATCAATTTCCAATAATTCACTCTTTCTTTACCAAGTAATTTTCTCTTATTTTAATGTAATCCAAACAAGAGTCAACCTAATCAACCTATAAAAAAAATTTAAAAATTAATTCCATACCGAGAAAACATTGTACTCAATCAACACACTTTACCCCTACCAAAGTAAAAAATAAAACCTTTAATCCTGCGAAGAAAGATTGTTTGATTACCCTTTAATCATGGCGGAAAGCAGGAAATATTTTTTGAACTAGTTAATGCTACTGGAATGGTCGACCATGGTGGAATGGAGGCTTGTGTTACATGTTTGAATGTCCATAGGTTTTAGTGGTACTCTAGTGGTGTTATTTTCTGGCCTTTGGTCATAATATTACAGACCTTCTTTAAGTGGTTTTTTCTGGTTTAGTATGGAACTTGGTAACTAATCGCACCTTAGCCTTTTCGCTAGAATCTTCTACCAGTCAGAGCCCTTGCGCATCGAAACAACTCCCTAGAATTATGAGTTTTTCCCCTTTTGGAAACTGGTTGTGGTTTCCCGTGACTTTGCGTATTTAATACTAGGTTTAATGCTCATTGAGTGGTTCATTAACCTTTCTTTCCTCGTTTTTCGATTTGGCCTAGTTCTTGTCCTACTTCATTTACTTTATTGTGGATCTGAAAGTGGTGGAGTCCAGGTGGTTAGTAATGACTACTAGACTTCCTCCACTTTTCGAAGAGAACGTCAGCAACTTGAAGGATGTGGCAGATGATGAAGCTTGGATGGACGTTGGTCTTTTCGACCATGTGGATTCGACGATTAAGAGTTATTATTCATTAAATAATCCATCAAACCTTGTGCAGTGACCTTTTGCTTCTCCATCTGCACTTAGTTTGGAGCACACCTTCTCTTTTCCCCACTGTGCGCAGAGGAACTCTTGTTTACCACCTACGATTTCACCTACTACTGGTTATCCAAAAGGAGGAACACAGGATACTGAACAACTAGGTAAGAGGTAGTTTAAATCATCTGGTAAATTTTCTGAGAGACAGGAGTACTATCGTAGGTTGTGGAAACCAAAGAAAGGGGTTCATAAGATGGTCCTGCGCTCAGACATTGGTCTGGCCGAGACCTTTTCTTTGGATCTTTGTGGTCTTGTTGGTAGGATGTCGTATAAATACCTTTGTGATGTTTCTATCCTGGAGTGGGTGGATGATTTCTGGAGGAAGGAGCTGGGTTACTCACCAGAGATAAGGTATTTGACTAAGGGATGGTATGGCTTCATTTGTAAAACTCCTGAAGACTCTGCGAGGTTACTGGCTAAGAGATGGGTGGTGGGTAGGAGCAGTTTGATGATTAAGCGATGGAGGGTGGCTTTTAATCCGGTGACCGAATATTTTGAAAAGTGTCATCTATGGGTGCTTCTCCACGGTTTACCTCTACACCTATGGATGGTGGTGGACATGGAAGCGATAGGTAACTCTCTCGGGTCTTTTGTCTCCTTAGATGATTCTGTTATGAAGGCTCCTTCTAGGAAAATGGGAAAGATCCTTGTGGATATTAAAATCCATGAAGGTTTATCGGAGGTTATGGAGATAGGTTGGAGGGGGCGGAGATATATGCAGAAATTGGATTATCTCAGAATACCTTTTCGATGTAGCTATTGCCATGAAACGGGCCACCTGAGGAAAACTTGTAAGGGGCGGGTGGAAGAATAACTCTCGGATAATACTGCTCTACACAGGGACTGGAGAGAAATTGATGAAGAGGTGAACTCTTTCAGGCAAGAAATGGATTACATGCAGAAGGAGTATTCCACCTCTCCAGAGCGACTTGATACTCTTTTCGGTAAGATGTCTCATTTTTGTCTGGCCCTTTATAATTCTTTAACCTTAATGGATAAAGTTATGTTAGATTCATCCAACTCTGTTGTTGCTTCTCAACCTATGGAATTAGTGGACTCAGGGGGTGACAGGGGGTTACCTCCTCAAAACTCTTTGGGTTCCCCTACCTCGACTTTCCTGGTAAATGATGAACAGGTTTTTCCGAACAACACTCTTATTCCACCTTCCTTTTCATTTGACCAGCCTACCTTGCCGGTTGACTCTTTAACTTCCATGGTTCCTGTGGAGGGTTTGACTCATTCTCTAGTCCCTACCTTTGCTGAAGTAGTACATGGGGCATCAAACTCCTCGTTTGATAGGCCAGTGATATCGGGGTACCAAGAATCTGAGGAGGGAGATTCTTCGCTTTCAACAGTTCTTGATTCTCTTATTCCATACTTGCGTGACAATAGTGACCCAACTCCACTTCCAACTTATCTTGGGAACAGGGTGGTCAATCCTTCTAGTATTATTGGTGATTTGGGTGAAGCGATCAATTCAGAGACGGAACTGGTAAAAGCCTATGCTTGGTCTTGGGGCCTGGGGATTGAGTATTCTCCCATTAAAACAAGAAGCACTAGAAAAAATTTGCAAGCTACTGTCAACTCTCCTTCGGTAGTGGATCCTTCTTCTTTTGAAAGTGGGGCGCTTAGAGCAGTGAAAGCCCTTGCTAGGGCGAAGTGATGGTTTGTATGTCCTTAAATATAATAGGGGTAGGTGGCACCCTAAAGGCCGCCTCTTTCAGGCGTTCACTAGATTTAACACGTCCTGATAAAGTATTTTTGTAGGAGACACTAGTCAGAAAGCTCGTGCTTTCATGTTAAAGTTCTGTCCTACTTGGGTTTAGTGTGAAGTTAGCTCTGTGGGGTCTTCTGGAGGATTGTTCGTTGCTTGGGACCCTTCGCTATTTAATTTGTGCCTATTTATAACTTGTGGTGGGATTATTTTGCCAGGTCTTAATAAAGCCACCAAAAGTATTATCAACCTTCTGAATGTCTATGGCCCTTGTACGGAGAGAAAGGAATTATGGATTAAGCTTGCAAACAATGGCCTGCTTTTACTTAGAAACATGGTGATAATAGGTGATCTAAATTTTACTTTATCTTCCGGAGAAATATGGGGAGGATCCGCTACTTCGGGTAGTTTAGCGGGATTTTTAAACTCATTATTACAGGATCATAAGCTTATGGATATTAAGTTGGATACGATTGTACCGACTTGGAGAAATGGTTGTGTAGGCTTGGAAGCCATTGCCAAACTATTGGATAGGTTTCTTATTTCAGAGAAGTTTCTATTGGAGGTCAAACTTCATAGGACTTGGGTTGAATACCCCTTCGTATCAAATCATGATCCCATCCTCTTGCGATTGGAGGATACTATAATGTACAGACCTTACCCTTTTAAATTCCATGCTCAGTGGCTATTGGAAAAGGATTTTAATGTTCTGGTAAAAAATTTGTGGACTGACCAGAAATATAATTAGGAGAGTAACTGTCAGAGAATATTTATTTGGAAATTAAAAGATTTAAAGTTATCTACTAAAAGTTGGGCAAAAGAGAAGAAGACTCGAGACTCTGCATCTCTGAAATCTTTAGACGGTAATATAAATTTGATTTTACAAAGAACAGAAGGTAATAGATTATCATAGGAGGCAGAAACAAAGCTCATCTATCTGGAATCTGAGAGAAATAAATTATTGAAAGAGAAGGAAGAATGGTGGAGGAGTAAGAGCAGGGATATATGGGTTAAAAGTGAAGACTAGAATAACAAAATTTTCCATCAATTTGCCACACAAAGGAGAAATTGTAAATTTATTTGGGAAATAGCAAACAGTGCGGGGACTCTTCTCAATAATCAGAAAGATATAGTGGTTGAATCATTGAAATACTTCAAGAACTTCTTCATGTCTCCACCAGAAGTTATAACGGAAGATCAGATCAGAGTGGTAAAAAACTATCCAAAAATGGTTGAGAGGAGGGAAGCGGAAGATTTATATAAGCCTATTACTTTGGCAAAACTGGAAGCTATCCTAAAGCTATTCAAAAAAGATAAGATCCCTGGGCCTGATGGATGGACGGTAGAGCTATATCTACACTTGTTTGAGATTATGGGTGAAGATATTTTGGCATTGGTGGAAGAGACTTGATTACATGGACGAATCTCGAGTAGTATCAACTCCGCTTTTATAGCATTGATTCCAAAAACAAATAAGCCACAACAGTTTAGGGACTACAGGCTTATATCTTTGTGTAATCTAGTATATAACATGATTTCAAAGGTTATAGCAAACAAAATCAAACTGATTTTATCTAAATTTATATTAGAGGAACAGTTGGGCTTCCTAGGAGGGCGCCAGATACAAGACGCTATTGGTACTGCACATGAGTGCATTCACAGTATCAAGAAAAATAAGCAAAAAGCACTCTTATTAATGTTGGATTTACAAAAGGCATACAATTCCATCAGTTGGGATTATCTCAGAATGGTACTTATTCAAGTTGGTTTTGGTACTCTTATGACTAATTGGATCATGGCCTGTGTAGACTCGGACTTATTCGTAGTTTTAGTTAATGGTGAGCCAGCTGAATTTTTTAAAATTGGTCATGGTCTTCATCAATGTTGCCCACTCTCACCTTTGTTATTTATACTGGTTATGGAAAGCTTGAGCCTTTTATTAAAAAATAGCCAGAGACAAGGAATTTCAAATGGTATCAAAGTTGCCAGATTCACTAAAATTATACACATTTTATTTGTCGATGATATTCTGCTTCTGACAAAAGCTTCAATTATGGAATGGAAGGAAATTGAGAGAATTGTGCAATTATTTTGTTCAGTCTCGGGATTAAAGGTCAATTTGACAAAATCAACTGTACATTTCTCGGGGCTGGAAGAATCAGAAGTATCAGATTTCAAATCTTTTCTTCCTTACAAATTTTCGGAGTTGTCGATCGGCTTCAAGTACTTAGGATTTTATCTGAAGTCAGGGGTTCAAAAAGCAATCGATTGGAGATGGCTTCTAACAAAAGTTGAGAGTAAAATACAGCAATGGAGTTATAGATGGCTTTCTCTGGGGGGGAGGTATATTTTGTGCAAATCAGTTTTGGAAAGTCAGCCTATTTATTAGATTTCTCTGGTGGCGATTCCTACTTCTATCCTTCATAAATTAAGGAGCATTCTCTATAATTTTCTATGGAGTGGGAACAGAGAAAAAAAAATTTATCATCTTTGTAGGTGGGAGATTTTGGCTCGACCAAAAAAAAGGGGTGGTTGGGGCTTACATAATATTTTTTCCTTTGGCAAGGCATTGGCGGCCTTGACTTTATGGAGAGCTATTTCAAAACCAGGTATTTGGCACAAAGTGTTAAAAAGGAAATATTTCCCCCATGGTACTTTGAGCAATTCGTTGAGATCGAAAACTTTTCATTGTCACTCAGCATCAAGGATATGGTCCAGTCTCATGAAATCAGTGCACCTTATCACTAATTGGATCGGCTGGAACCCCGGATCGAGACATGAAGTGTTGTTGGGTAGGGACAACATCCTGGGTCTTGGGCCCGGCTCCTATATTTCCACAAATATTATAGAAGCACTCAAACAAAAGAACATCTCCTTATTAGCACAGGTGTTGTATCACCAAGGACAGACTTCTATTTTATCCAATTGGAAAGATAGTAGTAAGTTGGGATTGGCAGGGGAACTATCTATTGAATGGAGTAACTTATGTCGGAAACTACAGGTAGCCGGTGTGATACTCACGGGAGATGAAGAGGAATTGTTCTGGACAGGGGGGGACTCATCGGGTGTTGTTTCGGTAAAAAATATTTATGAGGCTATCCAATCAACTCAGATCCTCCCTTTGATCACTGGCTGGAGATTTCGACTGTGGAAATGGGATATTCCACTAAAGATCAAACTTTTCCTCTGGTTGGTTGTTAATAATAAAATAACGACCTAGGATAATCTACTTCATAGGGGTTGGAGTGGGTCAGGAAGATGTATTTTGTGTAAAAAGGAGACGAAGGATTGTAATCATATGTTCATAATCTATTCTTTTACAAGGGCGGTTTGGGAAACCTTAAAGAGACATACAAAAGGTGTTTATTGTTGGAGTGGGAATAATCTAGGTGAGTGGTTTTCAAATTGGACAGAGGAAAAATCAAGTAACCTAAGTCTAGCATCTTTAACTTGTTGGAACATATGGATTACCAGGAATGAGGCCATTTTCGAGGGGAAGATGTCATCTGTCTCATTAGTAATTATAAAAACTATGAGAAACTATAACAAGCTGGATATAAAGCATTAAAAAATCCATGCTCTTACATGCATGAGTTCCGATAATATTGATTATCCTATAGCATTTTTTGATGGTGAAGCCCAGGGGGATGGCAGATGTTGTGGAGCGGGTGGGATTATAAAAATCTCGGCATCATTAAAATATAAGTGGTGTATGAACTGTGGTCAGGGTACAAATACAAAGGCAGAGTTAATGGGAGCTTGGGCAACCTTACATTTAGCAAAGTATCTTGACATTGAAAAGCTTCAAGTTTATGGTGATTCCTTGGTTATTATCAATTGGTTAAGTAATAAAGGAAATCTCATTGTTTATGCTTTGGAAGGCTGGAAAAGGAGAATTACTATATTAAAGGAAAATTTCAATGATATAAATTTTTATCGTATACATCATGAGTTCAACAGAGTCGACGATGATCAATCAAAAAAAGTTATTTCCGAACCTAAAGGAAATCTGGTGATCTATAAGTGGATTGATGGAAGACAGGACTCTTCAAATACCAACCTTATTTACTGATGGAGGTTTTTTGACAGGTGTTTCTACCTAGTATTTCCATTTTGTTGTTTTCTCAGAGTCTCTTTAGTTTTTGGTTCATTTCCCTTCTGGATCAGTATTGGATGTAATACTCTTTTGAGTCCTGAGTTGATCAGCCTCTTTTTTGTCAGTTTTGGAGAATGTCATTTCTCCTGCTAGTCTGGATAGTAACTTTGGGAAGTATCATTGAACATGAGCTATTTCATATAGTGATAGGAGAAGCGAATGTAAAAAATTATATTTCTATAATATAATTGTGTTAATTTTCTTTTCTAGAAAAGATTGTTTGATTACCCCTTTTTGCTAATCAAAAAGTATATAGTAATATTGCACTTATTATACCTGAATTGGCAGGTTATTATACCTGCCAATATATAGTAATTGCTTAGGACTCCAAATATTTTTACTTTCAATTAGTTATTTTGATTTTTTGGTGCTCAATAAAGGTTTCTACAATGTTATATAAATATTTGTATTAAATTAATTTTTTGAAATATTTAAAATTGTTTTTTAAGTGGAAGATGAGTGAAAGAAGGGATTGTGTGCATTCAAAACTTTGAAAAGAAGCTTTTAACATAATTTGCTTAGAAAATCAAAACAATTATGAATTTAGATATTATTTTCGGGATTAACTGCGTAGTACTCTGGTAAGTGGCAGATGAGTGAAAGAAGGGATATATGGGTGGGAATATTACACACTTACATTTTTCTGGTCCTAAAACACACACTGGAACTGCGGATAAGACATTTTCTCAGAGTAAAGGTCTTCCTTTAGGTTCTGGCTATGAACCCTCTATGGAAACAATCTTAAATCCTTGCGCGAAGTTCACACAGGATGCTAGGAATATCTCGTTGGTCTCTTCACAATGTAGAGTAAAAGATAATAGAACCTTGGGGCTCCCGGGTCATAAACTAAAAGGTAAGGCCACTATTCAGAAGGGTCGCAAACAGTGGACAACAAAGAAGTCCTACAGGGAAATGGTACTAGGGTCCGATATAGGACTAGAAGATACTTGTCGGATGGCACTTTGTGGTATAGTAGGCAGATTTGCTTATAGCAATTTGAACACGGAGAAGTTAACTAGTTGGTTAGAATGCATTTGGTTACATGTACTAGGCTATATTCCAGAGACCTATTTTTTGTCAAAAGGTTAGTTAGGATTTCTTTGCAATAGCCCTGAAGATGTGAATACTCTACTAGATGGAGTTTGGGTAAACTGCATGAATAGTCTCATGCTTAAACGCTGGAGGGTAGTGTTTAACCCGGAAACATAATACTTTTCTTTAAGGCACTTTTGGGTTTTGTTACCAGGACTTCCACTATTTATGTGGAATGAAGGAGCACTTTCGGCAATTGTAAACTCACTTGGAAAATTTATGATGGTAGATAGAGGAGTTCTTACTACTTCTGTTAGGAAAGTTGGTAGAGTACTGGTTGAGCTCGATATTCATCAGGGGCTACCGAAAACTCTAGATATTGAATGGCATGGGAAACATTTTCTCCAGAATTTAGACTATCTCGGCATTTCATTCCGCTGCAGTATCTGTAGAAGTACAAAACATCTCAGGAGGGACTGTAAAGAATTTGTAAATGAGGATATTCTACAGGAGGAGACTGAACCTGACTACTGTGAGCCAGATTTGTCCATGGAGACGGGATTTTACGGTTCGGGTGAGACACTTGTAGATAATTCTTCTTTTTTCCCAGTGGACAACACTGACTCTCTCTCGGGTAAGTTACATACTTTTTGCCCAAGTTTTTATAATTCTCTGACTATTTGGGAAATAGAGTTTCTTAATTCTTCCGAGCGATTAAATAAGTTGACTACAAATATCATCCCTCGACCTTCATTAGTCAAAGAAACTTTAGGTTGTCCTGGTGTTACTACTGGTTGTCCAGTTTCCTCTACTTTACAATCTCTAGGTGGCTCGGGATTGGATACGGTGATTTCTTCTGATAGACAAACCTTGACAACTGAAGTGACTCCCAGTAAAATTCCTTCACTTGAACTCTCCCCACAGTCGGATGAAAACTGTTTACAACAGTTGAATCTTGTGGGGTTAAGTCTTTCGACAGATATACCTGGCTATAGATAATATGATGAAGGAGATTCTACTCCGTCTGCAGTACTAGATTCCCTTATTCCATTCATCCGTGATAAGGAATCTATTGTGTAACTACTTATGTTTCAGGGGAAATCAATTTTTAGGAGTGACACCAGGAGTGGGGAAGTTGATTGTTCAAAGTCAACTGATGTAAAGGCCGGAAAGGAATATGCTTGGTCTAGAGGACTGGGTATTGAATTGTCCCCGATAAAAACAAGAAGCCCCCGAAAAAAGTCGACCTTGGTATCATCAAATTCCCTTATTCCTCAACCAACCACCGAAGGTGGGGCCCTTAGAGCGATGAAGGCCCTCGCTCAATCAAAGTAATGTTACTTCTTTCACTAAACCTAAGGGGGACTGGGGGCGCCCTGAAATTAGCCTCGATGAGAAGTAATTTGGAAAAGACTCGACCAAACATTGTATTTTTTCAGGAGGCTTTGGTACATTCGGAAAAGGCTCGTTCCTTTTTTCATTCCATTAGACCAAGATGGTTAACCTGTGTAGTAAATTCTATAGGCAACTCTGGTGGCTTACTGGTATCATGGGACCCAAATTTTTTCAATCTAATTCCATTTCTCACTTGTGGCGGAATCTTTTTGACAGTATATTGCTTAGAAAGTGGAAGACAGTTGAATATATTAAATGTTTATGGGTCGTGCTTGGAGCGCAAACATTTCTGGGAGAACTTGGAGTTATCTAGACTTCTGAGTATAAAAGGATTTATTTTAGCAGGTGATCTAAATCTGACTCTTTCTACTAATGAAATTTGGGGTGGATCAACTTTATTGGGACTGTTGGAAAACTTTTTCAAATCTTTCTTCCTAAGAAACAAATTGGTCGACATCATGCCTAGGAAATTAGTACCTACCTAGAGAAACGGTCGTCAAGGAAATAATTGCATAGCTAAACGACTTGACAGATCCTTCATTTTTGAAGATCTTGTTGAATCGGTTGGTATCTTTAGAGCCTGGGTGGAATACCCATATGTCTCTGACCATGCGTCGATTCTTTTACAACTGGATATCCCTCCCTTATTCAAAGCTTACCCGTTTAAGTTCAATCTTGTGTGGAAAAATGAAAAGGAGTTCATCTTAATGGTGATAGACTTATGGAAAGATCCTAAGTACTTGTTATAGACTAGCAAGCAAAAACAATTGGTGTGGAAACTAAAATATCTGAAAATTATTACAAAAAGGTGGCAAAAGGAACAAAAAAAGAAAAAGTCTACTAGACTTGAGAGTCTAGATCAGGATATTTCCTACAGGACAAATCATTTGGAGGAGGGTTTATGTAGCTCTATGATGGATGTGACATTATTAGATTTGGACATTGAAAGGAATCTATTGCTAAAATAATCAAAGGAGCGTTGGCACCAGCGAAGTTGAGCGACTTGGTTGAAGAGTGGTGACCTAAATACTAAATTATTTCTCAACTATGCTAGCTATAGGCGGAACAATAAGCATGTTTGGAAAATTAAAGGTGATATAAGGGAGGTCTACAGAGGGCATGAGAACATTAATGATGTGGCACTGAAATACTTTAAATTTTTTTATAATCTACAGAATGGGGTCGTGACTACCGAACAGGTAAAAGTGGTTTCTTTATATCACAGTATGGTGGATACCACAGAATTTGAGCACCTTTATAATCCTGTTGAAAAAGAGGAAATAAAAAATGTATTAAAAAACTTCAAAGTTGACAAGAGTCCTAGCCCGGATGGCTGGACTGTGGATTTTTTCAAGAAGTATTTTTATTTAGTCGGAGATGATCTATGGAGATGGTGGAAGAATCCAGAGTAAAAGGTTTCATCCCTGGAGCTTTAAATTCAACCTTCATTACTTTGATACCCAAAGTAAACAAGCCCAAACAGTTTGGGGATTTTAGACCGATCTCTGCAAGATACCAGATATAATAAATATGCAGAACATAAATAAAATGTTAGAAATGGCAGAATAACAGTAATATAAGCAGCATAATCTCCACAATAACACAGAAATGATATAATAACAACAACATAAATAACACTTTGATTCAAAAAGCAATGTTCATGGGCCTCTTCGAGGGGGCAACCTCCAATCAAGCAACACTTTGTTACAATAATATCCACGCTAGGGTTTTCATACCCTCGACCCTTATTTATACTAAATATGTCTATCAAGAGAAGCATCTAGAGGAAGATCCTTCTAGAAGCAGAAGCTTTTATTAGGTCTTCTTACATCCTCCTTATTCTATTTTATTGAAAGGCTTTATTAATATTGACCTTTATTACATCCAAATATATTGATCTACCTATGTGCGGGTTAGGACCCTAACATGTCCGCCCCCTTAAAAACAGCCTTGTCCTCAAGGCTTGAGATGTGGAAACTGCTGCAGAATGGTAGTTGGTTCCCAAATGGCATCTACTGGAGTCGTATCTTTCCACTGGACTAGCACTTCCTTGATGGTTCTCTGACGCAGGCAACGCTCACGCTGGTCCAAAACTGCTTCTGGCTGTAGCCAAATGGATCCTTCTTTAGCTAACTCTGGAAGGTTGGTTTGAATTTGGCACCTAGTTCCAATTAGCTTCTTTAAGCATGAAACATGAAAAACAAGATGTAGCTTCGACTGACTGGGCAGAGCTAACTGATATGTGACTTGTCCCACATTCTTGAGACACTGATATAGACTTGTCCCACATTCTGAGAACCGATAAGGACCATAAAATTTGGGCGCTACCGACACCAACCTTGAGGGAATGTTTTTTGGCGGTTGCAGCAGTAAACACCGATCCCCTTCCTCGCAAATTGATCTGACACCTTGATCCGCTTTGTTGCTCTTCATGCGATTTTGTGCCGCGACCAAGTTCTTCGTATATATGAAGAATATCCTCTCAAACTGTGAAGGTTTAATCAACCGGCCTCGACCTTCGAAGGAGGTACCCTAGTATGAGAGAACCGGCGGTGTTCTTTGTCCATATAATCGGGCTCAAAAGGAGTCATGAAGTCAGATGGTAGGAAGTAAGTTGTACCACCATTCACTAGGGGTAACCACAAAGCCCAATGATTTTGTCTATCGAATGCAAAACATCGCAAATATGATTCCAAACACTTGTTGACAACTCCATTTGACCATCAATCTGGGGATGGTTAAAATGATGCAATTGGGTGCCCCAGAGCTTAAATAGTTCTTGCCAAAATTTCTTATGAAAGTTGGGTCTCGATCAGGAACAATAGAGTGCGACATGCCATGAAGCTTGAATAATCGGTCCATGAAAAGTTGATTTCACCAGGATGCAAGAAATGGGTGTCAAGATGATAACGAGCATTACTGGAAAGCATGATCCATAACCACCATTATGACCGATGATTCCTAATTGGGTAAGATGGCACAATTCCATAGAGATATCCTTCCAACAGCGTGTGGAAATCGAAGCGGTTGTAGTGGTGTCCAAGATTTGATCAAGCTCCTTGTTGCATTGACACACCCTCACATTCTATGACAAAATTATGAATGTCCCTGTTTCATACCATCCCATAAAAGAACGCTGACTCTAGCTACATGTTTTGGTGAACCCTCGAGTGCCCCTACTGTGGGTGGTATGAAGCCTGAAAAGTACCTGGACACCTTTGATTGTTTACTTAAACACAAACCGACTTTTATTCAAGCTCATCCTAGAGCCAAGAGGCAATCGGGGAGCCCTTAGAGCCTGGTCTACAACTGTCGGATTAGATAACTTTTGGGATCTTGAAGCCATTCTTTGCACACAGCTTGGAGCCAATCAGAGACAATGAAGGAAAGAGAAAAAGGATCTCTTCTTCATATTTTGGGATAGTGCATCCGCAATACTACATTGTCTTTGCCCTTCTTGTAAATAGGATCTCATAATCATAACCAAAGAGATTATTAAACCATTTTTGTTTCTCCTGGAGTGAAATGGCATGGTTCTGCAAATTACTTGAGGCTTTTTGATGGTCTGTCTTAATTTGGTATTGTTTCCCCAAGAGATAAGGGTACCATAGATCAAATCCACATGCATTAGCCACGATTTCCTTTTCATAAAATGGGCTCTTGCCCATTCTTCAAACGCTTGTTGTTATACAAGGTCAACCTTTCTTGCATAAGCAGACAACGTCGATTCCTTCCTGAGGTATCACATCTAAACACAAAGTGTCCCCGGTGGAATCAGTGAAGGCCAAACTGGCAGCCATGGTCGCCTTTCAAGGTTGGAAAATCTTGAGGCCATTTGAGTCCAAGAAGAGTTATTTTTAGGAGAGCAATGAGGTCTGCCAATCTTTCCAGAATTTTTAACAAACTTGCGATAATACCCTATTATCTGAATCCATGCAATCTTTGAGAGTCTTTGAAAAGGCCCAGCCTGTATAGTTTCAATCTTTTTTTCAGATCCATTCCTCGATGCCATCCTTTTCTAACTAGATGACCCAAGTATTCTACTTCTATGCACCAAAAGCACATTAGATCTGCTTCTGTGAAAATTAGCCTGAGAGAGGAGATAGGCAACCATTCATGAGAAGATGGTTCTGTCCAGTTTCTTTCTATAGATGAGGATGATCAAAGAAACGACAAAATGACGTAGAAAAGGAGGGAAGACATGATCCATGAGGCTTCGGAAGGTGGAGAGGGAATTACATGCCAGCCAAAGGCATGACCAAAACTCATAGTGGCCCCCATGAATTCTAAAGGTCGCCTTGGGAATGTGGCACTTTCACAGCTATATCCTGTGATAGCCCTGTTAACAAAAGTTTAGTAAAAGAATTGCCACTCAATTCCATCTAGGAGGTCATCAATGATAGTGAATGGGAAATTTGTCTTGATGGCTAGTTTGTTGATCTAAACATGGTTGTAATAAATTCTCCAAGAACCTTTTCTTCAACCAAAGAGGAAGAGTAAGGGCCTGCATTAGGTGGGATACATCTCAAGATTAAGGAGTTCTGACTCATTTTCTCAATTTCATTTTTTTGTGAAAAGGGGTGTTGATATGCATCTGATATTTGGGAGGAAGGTCTGCACAAGGGAATGGAATGATCATGAACACCGTGGGAAGGGAGGTAGTCCTTTATGGAAAACACCATTTGATGTCAGGAAGCGATGGGAGGTCATGCGTTCCGTGGGTACCCCCTGCTGTTTGTATGGCATGGAGTTGGGAAATGACAATAGAATGACCTTTTTTGAGCATTTTTTTCCATGTGATGGGAACTAATGGACCTCAGAAACTGGGTCAATAGTGATGCAATGGGAATTCTATATTGGTGGCCTTCCTCCTTGTCAAATTGCTGCTAATGCCTTAAAATCCATGAGAATGGGACCCAAAGTTCTTAGCCACCAAGACCAACACAATGTCACAACCACCCAGCTAATAGCAAAACACAGGGGTTTTAGGTGGTAGTCACCGATTTGGAGACACACACACAAAGGCCTCTCTCCACATTTCATGGAACCTGATCAAAATCATGATTTGGAAATCACATTTGATGGATGGAAAATGAGTTTCGGGCAATGTAAGATGAATAAAATTATGGTGTTTCCACTATCAACTGCATGACACCTTCCCATGTTTGATGTAACCTGACACCCTGAGGGTTTGGGAGAGAAAAGCCAAGAGAGAATTGAGGAAATGATGATTCTCACTTCAGAGGGTCTAAGGAGGGTTATGTCACTATTTCAGTGACCTATTAGCCAAGGGGATTTCAAACATCCTCTTCCTCAAATATCCCAAAGCATTAAAAGATTTTTCCTTACACTTGTGTCCGGGAAATATTTGTCATCCCAATCATAACAAAGGCCTTTGAGTTGGAAATCATCCATTTCATCTCAAGTCACCTCTTGGACTTTTAATAAAGTAGGGAGTGGTGGGAGGACTTAGCTTTGTGGGATAAAGGAGGGCTTTTCGCTCTTTGGAGGATGATACAACAAGTTGTTCTTTTTTTTAGTATCCTCCACCCAACCCGAGGGTCGAGCCATGAGGACATGGGTCCAAACCTCCTCCTTGAGGCCACTAAAAAAAACACTCTCGAAAGCATTAGCTTGCCTCTGTTCTAAAAGCCGTGCTCAAAGGCAAATTTTATGAAGTCTCTACCGTTCCTGATTGTTTAACTTTGTAAAATGCCCAAATTTTGTTGGTGTCCACAAAGTTTATAAAGCCTACTTCACAAATTAATCCAAGAAATATACCCTTGATTTTACGTTTTTCTCCATTGCCACCATTGCCAACGCTCTTTCATAGATGGAGAACACTATACCAGAGTTTGTCCAACTCATTAGTAATTCTATGAGAAGAGAAATAATGTTCCATTCGTTACCCAACCACGTGGGTCCAATAATTAAATTTTGGTCACATCCACTCCGCTGAACGCAGAGGGTCAGCATTGAAAGGATGGGGTTGAAAATGCATGGGCTGGGGAATATCTTCACTAGAGGTGTCAAAGAATGGTCATCATAGGACTAATGGTGAAAGATGCAAAATGATCTGGGTCATGGTCGTGCCTTGTTTGACTTCCATGGAGGATCAAGGTAAAGTTATGGTTGTAATGATGGATGAATTACGGAGTAACAGAGACTCAGTTGTTTTCACTTCTAACTGGAGGAAACCAGATTGCAAGGTGTTGGAAGGGCTTCTGATCTTGGCTATACATGAGAGGGATAAGAACTGTAAAAGGGCGCGGGCAAAAAATTTACTTAAAATGATAAGGGATGAATGTGATAAGGAAAAGAGATAGAATCCAATGAATAGGTCTCAAATAATGGTGGAAATTTTTTGAAGAATAATGTTAAAGATGAAATCCCCTAAATTCTTAACCAGAAAGAAATGTATTTACTTGAAAACCCGAACACAGTTGGCAACAATAGATTTGTCCAGTTTAATTTGTTTATGTTTCTGGGTCTCCCAAGGGTTAGGTTCAAGGCTCCATGTATATGGGTTTTCCCCGTGCTATAGCTCTCTGACATACATGCAGGTGGTCCAATAGTAGTACCCGGCCCAATATCTGTGGCACCGACTATGAGGGATAGACTGCATTCTTTATCCAGACGCCAATTCTAATTACCCGTGCATTGAGAGATCTTCCCGAAAGGGTTGCTCTCATGACACTATACAGCCCCACAATGTATAGGTTTATCTAAAGAGGGCTTAAGGAAATCTAGGTTGATCCAGACACAGGTGTTGTCTCCATGCACTCCTCTAAGGGGTACCAACAGGGGTTACAAGGGTAGCCAACAGATGCAATTTAAGAACCACTTGTATTTCAGGTGTGTATCCTCATCCAGGGGTTTATGTGTGTAATGACAGATCTCTCTGGCTTAAACACGCTTTGGAATATCACCACCCCTAGTGGAATTCCCAATAATTTCTCAGCTATGAAAGTGCTCATACTACTCTGTAAGATACTAGATATAATAAATATGCACGTGAAATAAAATGCTAGAAATGGCGTAATAATAGTAATATAAATCCCAAAGCATAATCTCCATAATAACACGGAATTTTAAAATGATATAAGAACAACAATGTAAATAGAACTTTTATTCATAAAGCAATGTTCACGGTCCTCTTCAATGGGGCAACCTCCTCCAATCGAGCAGTGATGTGTTACAATAATATCCAAGCTAGGTTTTCATACCCTCAATCTCTTTATTTATATTCAATATGTCTATCAAGAGAAGCATCTAGAGGAAGGATCTTCAGAAGCTTAAGCTTCTATTAGGTCTTTCTACATCCTGGGCTTGCCTTATTCTATTTTATTGAAAGGCCTTATTAATATTGACCTTTATTACATCCGAATATATTGATCTACCTATGTGCGGGTTAGGACCCTAACAATCTCGCTTTGTAATCTATGCTACAAAATTATATCAAAGATCATAGTGGATATAATAAATCCTATTCTATCAAGATCGCTCTTGAAGGAGAAACTGGGTTTTCTCTAAGGAAGACAGATTCAGGATGTCATTGGCACTGTGCATGAATGCATTCATAGTATTAAGAAGAAAAATACTAAGTCTCTAGTGTTAAAATTGGACCTTCAAAAAGCTTATGATTGTATAAATTGGGATCTGCTATGTTTGATTCTTCTACAGATTGGGCTTGGACAGAATATGACAAATTGGATTATGGGATCTGTTGTCTCCACTACATATTCAATTATGGCCAATGGGGAGGATTCAGAGTTTTTTAAAAGTGGAAGAGGTATCATACAAGGTTGTCTGTTATCGCCTCTCCTATTTATCCTTGTTATGGAAGCTTTGAGTTTACTTTTAAAAGATATCCAAAATGCAAGGTTGGTATAAAAGTATAAAAAACCATGAGGATCTTGCACATTCTATTTGTTGATGATGTGGTCATTATGACCAATGCAAATATGCAGGAATGGTGGGAAATTGACAAGATATTGAAATGCTTTTGACTATCATCAGGTTTAGCTATAAATGCTACAAAATCCACTTTTCATAAGGCTGGACTCTCACACTTGGAGTTGATACCTTTCAAGGCAGTTTTTCCTTACACTTTCTTAGATTTGGAACTGGGATATAAATATCTGGGTTTTTATATTAATCTAGATTCCACCGTTGCGAAGATTGGGGTTGGTTAATTAAGAAAGTTGAAAAAAGGATTAGTAATTGGTGCTACAGGTGGCTTTCCATTGGAGGGCATTTTACTCTACTGAAGGTCGTATTGGAGAGACAATCAATTTATTGGTTATGACTTGCAGTTATCCCTGTATTTGTTCTAAAATTGCTGAGAAAACTGATGTTTAACTTTCTTTGGAAAAATAATAATGAGTCCCATCAGATACATCTATGTAATTGGGAGCTGATAACACTACCAAAGTCATATGGAGGTTGGGGTATCATAAATATTTATGACTTTAGCAAATCTTTGGTTGCTAATACATTCTAGAGAGCTCTAAATGGGAATGGTATATGGCATAGGTTCATTCGAGACAAGTATTTAAAGAACAGATCAATGGTTACCTGGCTTAGATCGACCACATTCCAGGTTTATGGAGTTTCTAGAATCTGGAGTGGTATGATAGAAATTGTCCATCTTATTAATCATGGTTTGTTCTAGAATCCAGGTAATGGTAAACAAATTGCATTGGGGAAGGATCACATTTTAGGGATGGGGGATTCTTATTTTATTTCGAGAGAATTGCAATCTGCACTTGATATTCAGAATATCTAGACACTTGATCAAGTAAATATTAGCACAGAGAATCAATCCCCGGAAACAAACTGGAAAAACAACAATGATCTCGGCCTTACTGGAACTTTAGGTATATAATGGGATCTTTATAAATTGGACCTTATAAAATCAGGGGCTTTTTTAAATGCAGAGAAGGATAAGCTAATGTGGTTTGGAGGTGATGAGTCAGGCATACCAATAGTAAAAAATTTATATTTGAACATTATAAAAGTATCAAAAACCATGAGGATCTTGCACATTCTATTTGTTGACGATGTGGTCATTATGACCAATGCAAATATGCAGGAATGTTGGGAAATTGAAAAGATCTTGAAATGCTTTTGCATATCATCAGGTTTAGCTATAAATGCTACAAAATCCACTTTTCATAAGGCTGGACTCTCAGACTTGGAGCTGCTACCTTTCAAGGCGGTTTTTCCTTACACTTTCTTAGATTTGGAATTGGGATTTAAATATCCGGGTTTTTATATTAAATCTGGATTCTAGCGCTATGAAGATTGGGGTTGGTTAATTAAGAAAGTTGAAAAAATGATTAGTAATTGGTGCTACAGGTGGATTTCCATTGGAGGGCGTTTTACTCTACTGAAGGCTGTATTGGAGAGCCAAACAATTTATTGGTTATCACTTGCAGTTATCCCTGTATCTGTTCTAAACTTGTTGAGAAAACTAATGTTTAACTTTTTTTGGAAAAATAATATTGAGTCCCATCAGATACATCTATGTAATTGGGAGCAGATAACACTACCAAATTCATATGGAGGTTGGGGTATCAGAAATATTTATGAATTTAGCAAATCTTTGGCTGCTAATACATTCTGGAGAGTTCTAAATGGGAATGGTATATGGCATAGAGTCATTCGAGACAAGTATTTAAAGAACAAATCAGTGGTTACCTGGCTCAGATCGGCCACATTCCAGGTTTCTGGAGTTTCTAGAATCTGGAGTGGTATGATAAAAATTGTCCATCTTATTAATCATGGTTTGTTCTGGAATCTGGGTAATGGTAAACAAATCGCATTGGGGAAGGATCACATTTTAGGGATGGGGGAATCTTCTTTTATTTTGAGAGAATTTCAATCTGCACATGATATTCAAAATATCAAGACACTTGATCAAGTAAATATTAGCACAAAGAATCATTCCCCGACAACAAACTGGAAGAACAACAGCGATCTCGGCCTTACTGGAACTTTAGGTATGGAATGGGATCTTTATAGATTGGACCTTATAAAATCCTGGCTTTTTTAAATGCAGAGAAGGATAAGCTAATGTGGTATGGAGGTGATGAGTCAGGCATACTAACAGTGAAAAATTTCTATTTGAACATTATAAAAACAAAAAATATGACTAAAGCCGAGTCATGGAGGAGATCTATCTGGCATTGGAAAATGCCTTTAAAAATTAAGGCTTTTATTTTTGGCTCGCTTTAGAAGGCAAAATTCTAACTTGGGACTCGCTTCAAAAAAGGGGCTGGGAAGGTTCGGGTCGCTGTCCATTGTGCCAATCGGATTCAGAAACCATATCCCATCATTTCATTCACTGTATATTTGCTAGAACTACCTGGGCGTACATGATTAAAGATATGAAAGTAAAGGACTGTTGGAAGGGGAATTCACTGTCGGAATGCATGAAAAATTGGCATGAGGAGATGTCGACTCCATCATAGACTTCTATACTCATTTGCTGGAACATCTGGACTGAGCGCAATAAAGCTATCTTTGAAGACCATAAACCATCCTCTCTGGCTATAGTTCACAAAATCAAATTTCAAACAGAGTATACTGTACACGCTCAGAAAGACAAATTTCATAGGGATTGTTTGATTACTCAGGAAAGAGGCGTTGTACTAGCATGGTTTGATGGTGTAGCAAAGACGGATGGAAGTCAGTGCGGAGCAGGTGGAGTTATAAAAACTTTGGATACAAAAGTAATAAAGTGGACACTAAATGGTGGAAGAGGTACAAATACAAAAAATGAGCTTCTTGGGGCTTGGGCAACTATGTTTCTTGCACATAGTTTAGCTATCACTAGAATTCACATTATGGGGGACTCGAAAGTTATCATTGACTGGCTTCTGGACAAAGGTAAACTTCAGGTTTTAGCATTGGAAGGTTGGAAAAAGAGAATCAGAAATCTATCAAAGAATTTTAGATCCATAAATTTTCAGCATATCTACAGGATCTTTAATGTCAAAGCGGACAACCTTTCCAAGAAGGCCCCGGAAGAGAATTAGGACTATCTGTTCTTTCACCTATGGATAAATGGAGTGGAAGGCCCCAGAAGACAAATTAGAGTTCACTAGTCATCATGTAGACTTAAAATCAATATGTGTTGGCATATCAGTATTTTTGATCATTATGTGGTATAGTGATTACTATTAGGCAAATAAACTAGAAAAAATCTTGGATTTTTGTTTTTGAATGTTGCATAGTACTAAGGATGAATCTAGAACTCTTATTTTTTGCTATTTTGCAAAGGTTATGTTGTCTTACTAGTTGTGACAGATTTTGTGGACGAAATCTCTATGTGGAGATTAGAGATGTAAACAAATTATATTGATAATATACTTGAGCAATTTTTTTCCTGGAAAAAAAGTAACTTGACGTGGCCTCAGTCTTCCACTTAAATTACACATCTATCTCATCTTCTAATTGACTCAACACTATGTCAACCAACATACCATTTTACAATGCACTTGACAATTTAACAACTAAGTATAATTTATTTTATGGAATTTTATATTATTTTTATTTTTTTGACACTCCCACTAATTATTGATATTTACTAAAAAAAAAAATTAACCACTCAACATCTCTCTATTATCACCAATTGATTGCTACACATATATATTTATATAAATAAAATATATTAAAAATATTAAATTCATCTTCATATATATTTATAAATAAAATATATTAAAAATATTGAATTCATCTTTGTTAGTAATCACTAAATCAAATTCTTACAACCTTACAATGATTTTACTCCTAATCATGAATTTTTCTTATACAAACCCTATTATTTCCAGTAAAACCCTTTTGTCTTTGAACTATATGACTAATGCTTATAATATCACACAAAGGGAAACACCCTACATGGTTATGATTTGCCATAATTTTACCATAATTTTAAAGGCATGAAATATGTCATTATTACTTTTATTTTATTTTATTTTTAGGTTATACACAAATAACATATTAACAATTATTACATTAAAATATGGTTAATAAGCAAAGCAGCTTTGTTGCTAATTTATTTGTTATGTATGAATTTTTCATATATACATCTATTTTTTTCCAAAATATAATTATTTGAAAATCAATATAACTTCATTATTTCTTTTATATATATTCCACATTTACAAAAATATTAAAACTAAATTTAATTTCCTCCATGTGCATCCCCGTTTTTCACAATGTCACATACCCAATCTTTTCTACCATGTCACATGCCCATCACGTGCTTACATACTTAGTTAACAATGTTACGAAATAAGGATTTATATAAGAATGTTGTTAATTTCTTATGTTTTATTAGCTATTGGAAGTATTTAATATTGAAGTAATATATTATGATTCAAGTGAAATGAGCGTTATATGTTAGATCATTCACGAGTTGGAATATTTTATTATATATATATATTATTTTTTTTTCTTTTTTTTTTTATAAAGAAATGAAAAAATATTTAAAATTATTGGATAATTATAAAATATAAAGTATTGATTGTTTTATTTTTATTTGTGGTAGTTCTACGAAATAATTTTTAATTGGAGATATTTTGAACATTTAAATTGTTAGCTTTGTAGATTTGAGTGATTATTTTTGTATAATTTTAGTGTTCTAGGGGTTTTTCAGCATGTTGAATTTATTTCTACATGAAAAAAAAAAACATTTAACAGAACACTTAAACAACACCTTTACATTTTCCCACACTTTTTAAAAAGTAAATCATTTTAATATGACTTTTTTAAGAAGTTTTAAAAAGTTAATCATTTTAATAAGACTCTTTAAAGAATTTTTAGAGGAATTATTCATATGATATAAAAAGAAGTTTTAAATGAATTATTTATATGATATAAGATTGGTTAAAGATTTGCAATTTAAATTTTAAATTAAATGAAATTCACTATTAAATAAGAGTTGTGTAACTACATAGTTTTATAGAAATAAAACAACAATAAGAACATAAGAAAGGTATTGAACGAGTGTTTGAAAATGGTGTTTTCAAATGCTTGCAATTGAGCTTGTGTTGAATTGCATGATGATAAACATTGATAAATACCAACATTTTTAATGTTATAAGTGTTCTAAGACTTAAAAACTTGTTTCTCACATCTATATATTTATGATCTTTATTCTCTAATTTGATTAGTTTGTCACTTAACACACGAAATCCAAATGTTTTAAACTATTAGTAGAAAGGATGGATCGTGAATCACCTATACCCATTCCATAATTTTAAATGTTTCTTTTGAGAAGAGATCCCTTACTCAATTTCCGAGAGTCAATGGAATATTGTTTCAATTCATTGAACTTTAGAGAATATAAAATTTGCAATGTAGTACAAGTAAAATAATCCAATCATTTAAAAACTATATGTCTTTGTAGGGACATAATCCAACATTTCTTTTAAACTATATGTCCTTGTAGGGACATAATCCAACATTTCTTTTAAGAGGTCATTTGCTTCCCTTTTTAACAACTTTTTGCAAATGCCATTCAATAATGAGTAAAACAACAACATCAGTTAGTGTTTCAATCTTTTCTTCAACTATGGAGATATCCTCATGTAGATTAGTCTCCTTGTTGTAATGAGCATCAAGAGTTCAATTTGAATTTCCTTGTTTAATGCCATCCACTCACTTCTTTGTTTCCTACAATCTACCCATTTTACAAAGTCCATTACTTAGTGAGTTGTATGTTAAAAGAGTAGGCTAAAGACTTTTTTTTGGCACCTCATCATGTAATTCAAAATCCATCTCCATGTTTCCATATTGACAAATTCATCAATAAGAATAGTTTATACTACTAAGAATAGTTTATACTACATGATTAGGAACAACATCATTTTTAAGTATTTCACCCGAGAGATCCACTTCATTTACCATCTTGTTTTCTACAGTCCTTCCATGACTACACTGTAAGTAATACGATTAGGCACAAGACCTTTTCAAGTAAATTGAAAGCATCCTTCAACATACATGCATTTAAATGTGCATCTATCAAAATACTATAGTAATTTCATTAAGAGCCAAACCCTTATGTGCAAGTTCATTCAATAGTTCATTTACTTCTTGCAATATTAGCATTTTTCAAAGACTATTGACAAGAGAATTGTATATGACAATACCTAGCATAATACCACTATGGACCATCTTATCATATAGCCTAAGAGCCTCATTTGCATTCCATATTTTCATGTATGCATCAATTAGTGCATTATAAATGGCATTGTATAGAGTAAATCCATGTTTCAACAAATGATCCAATTGTGGCCCTACTTCCATTCTTCTTCCCTTTTTGCAAAACCCATTAATGATTACTCTATATGTGACAAGATTAGGTACAATGCCTCTTTGTACCATCTCTTTGTGCAACTTTTTGGCCTTTAACATGTTCCCCTCACTAAAGTGCCCATTGATCAAAGTAGTGTAGCTAATTACATCCAAAACCAATCCCATATGTTCTACTTCAAAAAATAAGTGATATGTTTATGTTGGCCTATCATTTTTGCATAGAGTATTCATAAGTGTGGTATAAGTGATCAAATTTAGTTTGAGGCCCTTACGAGGGTTATGAGACAACTTGATGGGGCACTATGGATGTAGCTCAACATGGATGATTGTCCAATAATTCAAGATTTGTAATTCAATAGTTTGGGGAGATGGAATATGGGAACTTGAGAATTTATCTCAAGAGCTACACCTTTACGAGAGTTACAAGGAAGCTTGATGGATATCTAATTTTTCATGAAGAAGATTTTGAAGAATGTTTGGTTTTGATGTTTTATTTTTTAGTGATCATCTTTTATCTTTATTTATTATGTTTTTCTTTCAAGATTGTAAGCCTTAGGAGGGGGTGTTAGGATACAAGGCTTATGTTTATAATAAATTCGCCTTATAAATTTAGGTTATATTTTATGCTTTTGTTCACTTTTTGTGGAGTGGTCTATATTGCATTCATAAGTGGAAGTGATTTTCTTAGTGAGCAATAATATATTAGGAGGTGAAATCCATCGTAATAGATGCACCAGTTATTCATTGACAATATCATATTGTGTTCTTGTGAGTATCTTCCTTTGAGCTCATTTTTGTCACTCATCCCTATCTAGGCTTTCATCATTTCATAATTTAGCTTATTTTTTAATAATTCTCATCAGAGTATGGTCAATTTGATGTGCTTGTAATGGAGGAATATGCATAGAAGAAGCAAGCATTAGTATGGTTTTCTCCTTGAGGAGAGCTTCATGAAGTATTTCTATTAATATTCTATCTTCCTTTGCTACTATAGAGTAAGGGTTGCCTCTCTTAGGTATTTTCCATAATCATACTCTCGCATTTCTTAAGAGAAGTGTTGTGAAATGGGTATTGTATTTTACAACAAGAGAGGTTGAGCAATCATTTCCCAAGAAGAGGCCATCCTTTCTCTATTGATCCTATTTGCTTCTTCATAAAATTTAGTGGAAGGTTTGTATGGATTATTGCATAGGATAAAGCTCGTTGAAGATAAAATCAATCATGTACCTCCACAATTGGTCTGAGTATTAACTCCACAACTAGTATGCCAACAAAGACCCTTGCTTGACCATGCAATCTATACAATGGGTGGACATGCATAAATCCAAACTCATAGGGTTCCATCCTATCATTAACATCATGTCCCCCACAACAAACTAACAAAGTTTAGAGGAAATCAATCACCAATATAAACTATGTAGGAAATTTTAAGCACTAGTGAGATTGAAATGTAGTAAGGGGATAAAAGGACCAAGTTGAGTATTCAAATAGATTTTGAGTGAAAATTAATGTAGGGAGTGTTTGAGATGAAAACCCTAGATTTTGCATGTGGCCACTTTCTCCTCCTGTAGACGGAGCTGGCTCGCCCTAGACTTCTTCTTACCACCGATATAGAGTGTTTGATCTCTATCGATGAACCCAGGGGGGGGGGGTGTAACCCCCCTCATACAGAAATGTAGTCGCGAACGACTGGGAGGAGACAAGAGCCAAGCGGATGGATTTTAAGTCGTCGCCCCACCTGCGACATCAACTCCTCGCCAAGGAACAGGGTTTCAACAAAGAAATGGAAGTGGAATCGAGTACGTATCATCCAAAGGTATCTCATGGATAGGAACCAGGAAAATGCATTCCCCAATTGTATAAACCACCCAGGTATACTATCAACCTGACTAGGGTTTGGGAACACACCCAAATTATGAAAGAGCACGCCCTCATAGGGAAATTTATGGGCCTTTGGCCATCAGAAAGGGACCTCATGCGATGGATAAAAGACTGGTGGAACCCCAAGGGAGACTATGAAGTTCAACTCAGTTTCAAGGGGTTCTTCATGATCATCCTCTACAACTTAGAGGACAAGGATAGGATCTTTGACAATGGGCCATATTTCTACAAATCTGCAAGGATATTCATTAGGTTCTGAATGGATCTCTTTAGCCCAAAGAAAGAGGACTTCACCATGGCACCAGTTTGGATTTGAATCTATCCCCTACCCCATGAATTCTGGCTGGAGGAAATCCTCATGGGAATAGGGAACACAGTGGGAAGATATGTAAAATCCTCATAGGTGACAAAACAAAGGAAATACACCTCATATGTCTGCATATGTGTATACATGGATATATCAAAGGCCTTACCAGGTTCAATAACCTTAGAATACCAAGATGAGGACTAGAACCAAACCATGGATTATGAGCACTTTTCCTTCCGCTACAGAAAATGTCATGAGCATGGTCACATTTTTCGTGATTGTCCTCTAAATGATCAGAACTGAAAAGCAGGAGAAGGAAAGAAAAAGGATGGCTACAATATGGTCACAAGAAGGAAAAAACAACCCCCCAGAAAGAAACCAGAAAATCCCCATCAAAAACTCTTTTGATATCCTAAATCAACTCCCAACGAAAGAGGAAGTGGAAAATCCGCAAAAGAAGGGAAACCAGGATAAGGACAAAGGAAAATCCAAGAAACATTCGAAACCAACCAAGGGACAAAACCATGAAACAAATCCCATAGTTCAACATAGTGAGGATAAGCCAGAGGATGGGGGGGACACCCTCATGCAACTAGGTGGGCAAGATCTAGCGGACATAGACCTGGGGAAACTAGAGGAAGCCTTTAATAAAAAGGAGTTGCAAACCATATCAGTGGAACAACTTAGAAAAGTGCATAAAGTATTCATTGATTCCACGGCAGGGGCCACCTCAGGACTAGGAATATCCTCAGACCCAACCTCCGAGACGCGACGCACCTCCTGTGAAAGAAAATGTCGAGGCTGCAAATCAACACATCAACTCATTAAAGAGTTAGAAAACTACATGCTCAATTCGGGACAGATCCACCACCTCACGGAAGGGTACCTCTATCCACCACCCAACTCATCATGATAAAGATCATCACCTGGAATATTAGAGGGATTAATGGAAGATCCAAACAAAGGACCCTTTGAGACAGTATTAGTGTAGAGAATCTGGAAATTCTCCTCTTACAAGAAACAAAATGTGTTGGGGAAGCCATTGAGGACATTTTACAGCAATGCTGTAGGAATTGTAACTACATTCACACATATTCAAATGGGGTTGCAAGGGACTTATCCATTTTACAGAACCCTGCCACAGTCATTATAGATCAACCTTTTTCCACAGTTGGTACACTCACAGTCCACTTCAGGGCCCTAGGATCTAGCAAATATGGAATGATTACAAATACATATGGACCACAAAGTGCCCAAGACATATACATGTTCCTGCATAGTATATCCATAGTAAGTTCATTGTTGGGATCAATGCACTGGATTATAGGGGGAGACTTCAACATCATTCTCACACTGGAGGAAAAGAATACAGGCACAAAGAGGCTATATTAGGACAATGGTAAGTTCGAAGCACTAATAGACCAACTAGCGTTGATAGACATAGAAACTAGAAATGGAATTTTCACTTGGTCCAACCGGAGATCTGGCCCCCAACACGTCACAAGTAGATTAGATCGCTTCCTCATCTTTGAATCATTACTGATGGATGATCCATTGTTAGAATCCAACATCCTCCCAAAAGTTGGTTTATATAACTGGCCAGTCTCTCTCTGGTTAGACACAAGAGCTACACCTTTAACATCCCCGGCCCTTCAACCTATCACCCTGGGGAACACCACTGCGGAATTTCACTTTAATTGTGTCATTTTGTTCGGATACCATTTTGTGGCATCCCCGGAACATACATACCCACACACACACACGCACACACACACACACACACACATATATATAACATGCATTTCTAATGAATTTAATAAAAACAATAACATATAATTACTGCTACCATACAGACTCCTATGGAATTGACAGTAATTCGTACATGCAATGGAACACATGATAGCATTGCAAGAATCACAGACATGCACAACATACATAATTAAGAAAAGAGATGATACTTAACTTTTACTAGAGAAAAACCACCAACTGCGGGCAGACCTTCCACGAACCTCCCAGCCTTAGACCATGCTACTCATCACGCTCAGCAGTGGTCACCCCAGAGCTAGGAATAAGCTCCACCCAGGGCAAAGGAATCCTAGACTAGGCTGAGGTTACAAAAATTTGCGCAACTGGAAGGATTCTCTCCAAGAGCCTACTTACGCCCACTACTCATGGACTCTCATTCCCCACATGTCTGTTCCACCCCGAGAATATGCACCTTCACTGTTCCACAGTCCATTGGCTGCTCCACTTCCCTTTCAGGGTCTTGGCAACAAGATGGATTAGGAATTCTCAAAGCTTCGTAGTTGGTGATGGACTCTCTCTAGGAGAAAATCACTTCCCAACAAAATTTCTCACCTAGAGAGGGTTGCTCACAGGCCTGACAACCCGCTTCTTCAACCAACTTCAACTCAATTCCAGAAAATGAAGACAATAGCAAGGCTAAACAAAAATAGCTCAGGGGATGGCATCAACCACAATTTCAATAAGGCACAACACGTCTCTGGCAAGTACAGATACGTTGTGCTTCACAAGAAAACATAGGTCAGCTTCTCGAGTTACTAGTTTCAGAGGTGTGTGAAAGATACAGGGGTCAACAATGGAGGCCAAACGAGTTAGGCGGAGGCCCTGGAGAATGGGGAGAGAACCCCCCCCAATGATTTGGCTTTCCATATTTAACTACATGCACCCAGGTCAACACATGTCTTCCTGGAGATGCATGCACTCCCTTTAGCACTCGTTCCCTTTCCTAGGAACTTAGCATTACTGGTTTTATTTTCCCCACTTTAGTATTTTCATTTTTCAGGAATATATTATAATATTCCCCTTGGGTTAATCCCTCTAGCTTATCCCCTCTTTCCTAGCCTCTCGGCCCATCCCTTTCCCTACCTAGTGGAGTTGAGTCCCCCATCACTCTTTCTTCGCGGTCGGTCTACACGCAGCAATGTATAATTTTTATTAATGATCTGCATAATTACATATACATAAATCAGGCGTATGGCCTTTAACACCTAGGTTCTCTGGCCTAATAACACATAGGGATACCAGCTTATAATTGTTTGGCTCACCAGCCTACAAAACATGTTTGCAATTCATAAATAAAATTGGGACTCGTCCTTGGGGATATTACAATCCCCTCCCCTTATTTTTACAATGTCCTCAGTGCAACTTATTTACACAACACCAACAAGATGTTCAAAATATTCAAAAAGATGTGGGTATTATGCCCGCATAGCATCCTCATGCTCCCACGTCGTGTCCTCAAGACCGTACCAGGTCCACTGGACCTTTACAAGCCTTATGGCTCGATTTCGGAGTTGTTTGTTCTTCCGATCCAATATGCACACCGGGTGCACTTACAAGACACCTTTTTGCTCCACATGAGTCACTTTCCAATCAATAATATGATTATCATCAGGTATGTATTTCTTAAGCAATGAAACATGAAACACATTATGTACAGTCATGGATGAAGACAATGCAAACATATATGCAACTGGTCCAATCCTTTCTACGATTTCAAATGGCTCACAATATTTGGCTGCCAACATGGAACAGTTTCCCAGCTTTAGGGAACTTTTGTTGGCTTTCACTTTCAAGAAAACATGATCACCCACTTTAAACTCCCTGTGGGTTATGTTCTTATCAGCATAACTTTTCTACTTGTCTTGGGTAGCCTTTAAATTTTGCTTGATCTTCAGAATTTTCTCTTCCATTTCCTTGAGCAACTCTGGCCCAATTATTTCTCTATCAGCTGGGTTGTCCCGGCTTATTGGTGTGTTGCACTTTCTGCCATAAAGTGCTTCGAATGGGCTCATCTTCAGTGATGCTTGATACCCATTGTTGTAGGAAAAATCTACCAAGTGTAGGTAGTCTTCCCATTTAGATGGTTTGTCCATCACATACATCCTTAGCATGTCCTTTATCACTTGGTTCACCCTTTCTGTTTTCCCATCAGACTTGGGATGATAGGTTGTGTTGAAGTTCAGATTCATTCTGAACCCTTTGAATAACCCTTTACAGAACTTTGAGGTGAATTTCGGGTCTCGGTTAGACACAATTGTCCTAGGAATGCCATGCAATCATGCTACTTCCTTCATATATATATATATATATATATATATGCAACATTATTTTTCTTGTGACTAGTTTTCAATGGAATAAAATGGGCCTCTTTCGTAAGCTTATCCACCACCACCATGATGGAATCATGTTCCTTGTCAGTTCTGGTAAATCCTGTGATGAAATCCATTGTTACCACTTCCCACTTCCACTCAGGAATGGGCAATGGTTGTAGAAACCAAGTTGGGTAGCTATGCTCAGCCTTGACCCTTTGACATTCTAAGCATTTAGCTATGTACTCTACAATTTCCTTCTCCATGCCTGGCCAAAAGTAATGGCTCTTGACAGTTGCCACTATTTTCTGATATCTAGGGTGCCCAACATAAGGCACATTATGCATTTCTTTCAAGATCATAAATCTCGATTCCTGGGAATTAGGTACATAAATTATGTTTTTGTACAAGAGTGTTCCATCAGCTTCCAATTTATAATCTTCCACTTTCTGTAGCATCTTACCTTGTTGTAGGTTTGTCACCAATTCCGTGTACTGCAAATCTACATTTGCATCTTCTGAAAATTTTCCTTTAATATCAGTTTGATACATGCTAATGGTCATAGCATGTAGTTCATGCACTCTTATGTTGAGTGCATCAACCACTTTGTTCTCCTTTCCTTTGATATGCTTGATATCAAATTCATACTCACAAAGGAATTCCAACCATCTACTATGCCTAGCATTCAAGGTTGGATGATCAAACAAATACTTCAGACCATTATGGTCTGTCCTCAGTTCAAGCCTCCTTCCCATGAGGTAGTGCCTCCATTTCTTCAGGGCATGCACTATGGCTTCCAACTCCAAATCATGAGTTGCATAGTTCTTTTCATGATCCTTCAGCTCTCTGGATTCATAACATACCACAAACCCATTCTGACTGAGGACTCCCCCTAGTCCTTCTTTGCATGCATCTGTACACACTAAAAAATCTTCATTCGGATCTGCAATCCTCAGGATTGGAGTACTGGTTACCAACTGCTTCAATTCCTGGAAGCTCTTTTCACATTCTTTTGTCCATTTAAATTTAACCCCTTTTCTTTGTAATGAAGTGATTGGGTGAGCAATTTTTGAAAATCCTGCAATGAATCTCCTATAATATCTAGCTAGACCCATAAAGGATCTGAATTCTATCACATTCTTAGGTGTTGACCATCCTCTAATGGCCTCTATCTTCTCAGGGTCCACTACTATCCCTTCCTCTGAAATGATATGTCCCAAATAATGGATCTGCTTTTGATAAAAATGAGCACTTGCTCAATTTGGCATATAGTTGGTGCTCTCTTAGCACTTGCAACACCATCCTCAGATGATTTTCATGCTCTTCCTCTGACTTGGATTCACTAGGATGTCATCCAAAAAGACTATGACAAACTTGTCTAGATATTCTCTAAATACACCATTCATTAGGCACATGAAAACAACGAGTACATTTGATAACCCAAATGGCACCACTGTGAATTCATAATGACCATACCTTGTTTTGAAGGCGGTCTTGCTGGTTTCTTCATCCCTTATCCTTACCTGATGGTACCCTGACTTGAGATCTATTTTTGAAAATATCTTGGCATCCTTCAACTGATCAAAGAGATCATCAATCCTTGTCAAATGATACTTATTCTTTATAGTAACTTTATTCAACTATCTGAAATCGATGCACAATCTCAATGTTCCATCTTTCTTCTTCACGAACAAGACTGGGGCACCCCAAGGTGACACACTTGGGCATATATACCCCTTCTTCAGAAGTTCTTCAAGTTTTATTTGCAACTCCTTCAACTCTAGTGTACTCATGCTGTAAGGCGTTTTTGACATTTGAGCTGCTCCAGGCATCATGTTTATAGAGAAATCAATATCTCTCTTTGGGGGTAGTCCTGGTACCTCCTTGAATACATCTTCAAAATATTTCAGGACTGCATGGTCCTCTAGATTTGGCACCTTGTCCTTAGATGTTTCCTCCATATGGGATACAAATATTTGAAAACCCTTCTTGTAGCACTTTTTCAACTACATTGCTGAGATTTCTCTGATAGTCACTTCCCTTGGGATTCCCTGTACTTTCCTTAGGTTTCCTTCCTCATCCAGGCAAGTGAATGCCTTGTTACGACAGTCTAATATGGCATGGTGTTGGTCCAACCAATCCATCCCAATTAGACAGTCATAGGAACATAAAGGCAAGATGTTCAAATTTTCCCTTGTGCTTAGTCCATTCATGTCCATAAGACATGTCTTAACCATTTCAATAACTTTTCTTTTGGCTCCTATAGCCAGTTGCACCAACCAAGATTTTCCATGCTTGTTTCTTGGCAAAAACAAACTTTCCACCATCTTAGGATCCATCTAACTATGACTAGCCCCTGGATCAATTAAAATAGAAATGGTGTGGTTTTTTATCATACCTTCCACTTCAATCATATGTGACTGATATTATGCTTGTTTGTTGTCCAGGGCTGCATAGATATTGGGTACATTTCTGCCCATGTCCTCCACTATTTATGCTTGCTAAACGTTGTGGACAGCTCTCACCATGACATTTTTGTGAGGACAATCTCTATAATTGTGGTCTCCCTGACAACCCCAACATTGAATGGGTGTCTGTCTTTTCCTTTGTCCCCCTACCTCATCCATTCTATGCTCTCTAAAAGATGGTTGTCCTTGAGGATTTTTTCTGAAAAAGGGAGGCTTGTTTCCCTTCTGCCTCTGCTCTTTCTTGATCTTCTTCTTGTCCTCCCAAGCCTTCTGGAAAGTGGGATTTTATTTTTGCTGATCATATAAGCATTTTTTTCTCCTTATAGTTTNGGGGGGGGGGTGAATCAGTTGTTACTGTGCTTAAACAATTATGCTTATTTTAAACTCTTTACAGAGCACTCAATGACAATCACAATAATACAAAGAGGTAAGCAATAGAACATTCAACATCAGTCACACATATGAAATATACAGAGACAAATATTTCCTGAGGAAACCCATAAAGGGTAAAAACCTCTTCTTCTTGATATGATAAGTAATCTTTACATTTTTTACATTATCATACATATGAGCTCCAACTCATTGTGAGGTTACAACCTCTGTTTTGCAAGATGCAACTTGCCGAGAGCACCAACTCTCTGTTTTCTCTAGCACCTATTAGAAGGAAGCACCAACTCCCTGGTTTCTCTAGCACCCACTAGAAGGAAGCACCAACTCCCTAGTTTCTCTAGCACCCACTAGAAGGAAGCAACAACTCCCTAAGTGTTCCAACATCAACTGGATGGAAGCACCAACTTCCAGTCACATAGGAACCAACCTGTATAACAGAGAACAACAGTTCTCCCTTGCACCACCCTACCACCCTGGTTTCTCTGGTTGCAACCAGATGGAAGCTACAACTCCTTGTGTTTAGGCACCCACTTCAACCTCTGAGGACAAAAATCCTCCCTAGCACCTCCCTAGCACCCTGAGATATTGAGTTTTCTATATATAAATTTATCACAGTGATACAATAATTATCAATGGCTTACCGGTCTCATCACTGTTCTGCTACACTGCTCTACTCTACCTGCATCAGTGTCTTCCTGCACACCTTCCATATGATTTATGTTCTTCTTCCTTTCATGCTCTATGTGCCATGTCCCTTCTATGCACCATTCCTCTTCTATGCATTTTAGTTGTTGCACTCTGCCTCCTTCTACACACCTGAATCACTCTCAACAGCCCCCAATCTCTTCTCTGTTATGCATTTTTATCCTCTTTGTGCATCTTCTCCATCCTCTATTCACAATGCTTATGCATGCTCTCCCCATGTCAAGTGCTCTGCCTGATCATCATTGCAACTCTTCAGCTTCTCTGGCAGTTAAACCCATGTGTCCATCATCACTGGGTATTATGCCAAGATTCCTTAGCCTCTCTAGCAGTCGAGACTCTTCGTCTTCTCTGTCACAGTTGAGCTCATTTCCTCTGTTGTAGTTCCAGGCTCCAACGGTCTTACATCTGTCAATAGCCTCTATGAACAGTCTTCATTCCACTGGAAGATGCCTCGAGACTCTTCATATTCTCTGGCGATCACCCTGAAGTCTCTTCGAGTCCTCTGGCAGAAACCATCAGTCATTTCTAGCAGTTACATTGTGAACCTATTGAGCCTTGTGCCTTTGGCACCTTTCACCTTTCCTTTCACATGTGGCCTCAGGCGGTGACCACACGCCTGTTCAGAAGGTGATTGTGTGACTCGCATTTCATGGATCTCGGGATGAGGCATCTCGACTCTCCAAGTCACGATCTCCAAAATGGAGCTTGGTTTCACTAGCTCCTTCCTCCATCTTCCGCATATGTGACCACTGGATGTGACCACAGCCTTATTCGAAACTGCATTTCACAATTTCACATTTCGCGAATTTGTTGCGAGGCACTCTGACTCTTCCAACTCTCGATCATGAAATGGAGCCTTGCAACTTGCAAGATCCTTCCTTCACATGCCCACAGTTGTGACCAAGCGTTTATCCATAAAGTACTTTCACGATTTCCCATTTCGGCATTCCTACATTTCGGCATTCCTGTGGAGAAGTATCTCGACACTCCAAGTCACAAACCCCGAAATGATCGGAAGGTATTTCGGTGTTTCGAAATTTCTGTGATGAAGTGTTTAGACACCTCCAATCTTCCGGTATCCGAAAATATGAAATGGAGTGAAATCAACGGTCCACGATCTCCCTTTTATCGACGAATCAAATTAAGTCATGGTTTCGCATTTTGTGATTTAGGCATTCTTTTCGTGAGTGTTCTTGACACCTCCAACTCCCGGTATCCGAAACTCCGAAATGGAGTCAGATCAACGTATTTTGGCATTTCACATTTCGTCGTTTCAGCATTCTTGTCGTGAGTGTCCTTGACACCTCCAACTCCCGGTATCCGAAACTCCAAAATGGAATCAGATCAACGTATTTTGACGTTTTGCATTTCGCCATTTCGGCACTCTTGTCGTGAGTGTCCTTGACACCTCCAACTCCCGGTATTCGAAACTCCGAAATGTCGTGGTTTCACATTTCGCAATTTCATCATTCTTGTCGTGAGTTGCTTCCTTGACTCCTGGAATTTTCACTTCTGATCTTGCCATGCGATCATCGTTGCGTTGTTGGTCTTGATCATCTCTGCCTTTGTCTGAAAAACATGCCAACAATCTCCCCCTTTGGCATTGATGGCAACCCCTTGAAGAACGTCCAACTAAACCATTGTAGCATCCTTGAAATTACCACACTTTCTCCCCCTTTGACATCAATGTTAAAGAAGAAACAAGCTCCCCCTGATTTGTTGCAGTACATACTCCCCCTGTCAACTATGAGCAGCTTAGAAATACAACAGATACTCAATAAGTACTCCCCCTGACTAGGTGACCAATTTAAACGAAATAAGTTATAACCCCCAACTTTTGATGAAGATATCCAAAAGAGGTCGCTGCTAACGGTTTAGTAAAGATATCAGCAATCTATTCTATGGAAGAAATACAATTCAGCTGAATAATTCTATTTGTAACTTGTTCTCTGAGAAAATGGTATTTTATTGGAATATGCTTATGTAATGATCCCAAGCCAAATTCTTCCTTGGAATCACTAACTACTACTAATTTATTGAGTTATTAAGTGTATACAAGATTCATCAACACATGGAGATCACAATATATTCAAGATGTAGAAGCACAAGCAAAGATCTGACCTT
>SNQJ01S0072823.1:52607-81332 GCA_010110895.2 Picea sitchensis | reverse complement strand
ATCGACTTTATGACTTGTAATCCCCCCTCCATCAATGGTCACAAATACATCGTGGTCGTCGTTGATTACTTCACCAAATGGGTCGAAGCTATGCCCACTTTCAACAACACCGCTGACACTGCAGCGCATTTTTTCTTTAAGCACATCATATCCCATTTTGGAGTACCACTCCAACTCGTTTCCGACCATGGGAAACACTTTGAGAATGAGATCTTCTTTAAACTCTCATCTCGGTTAGGCTTCTCTCACGAGTTTGCCTCACCATATTACCCTCATTCAAACGGACAGGTCGAGGTAGTTAACAAAGTCTTCAAGACCATGTTACAGTGCATGATTAATAAACATAAAACCAATTGGCATCATATGTTATTTTATGTGCTATGGGCTTATCGAACGGTGGTGAAAACCTCTACTGGTTTCACACCATTCCATTTAGTCCATGGGGTCGAGGCAACTCTTCCCATCAAGTGCGAAATTCCAACCTTACGCACCGCAATTGAGCTATTACCTGACACTGCTCCAATGGAGCAGCGCTTGCTGAACTTGGAGTCTCTAGATGAAGATCATCGATCTTCCTTACAGAACAACGAGGCAGCTAAAAAACGATCCAAGGCTACCTTCGATCGCCATGTCAACCTTCGATCATTCTGTGAAGGCGACCTCGTCCTGGCTTATGATATCGCTCATGATACCTTTGGCCACGACAAATTCGAGTCACTTTGGCATGGCCCTTACATTATCCAACATTGCCTCACCAAAGGCGCATACATCCTAGCCTCCCCTGAAGGCCTCTCTCTCAAAGAACCCATCAACGAGTTGTATCTCAAGAAATTTTATGCTTAAGAGTAGTCATTCTACTTTAGGTTATTTCTGTTTTAGTGTTTTTAATCTTTTTCTCCTCCCCTCTTGTATAAAAACTATCCTTTGTGATATTGACAGATGCCTCCTCCACCAGCTTACCACATTGGTTACGCCAACGGCGCCAACCATTGGACGCAAAATCTCGCTTCGGCTGCTTGGGCTCTCTATACCCACTCACATGAAATGATACATTCAAATGACATATGTTTGGGGCCAGCAACCAACAACCAAGTTGAATACACTGTGGTCATTGGCCTCCTGGCCAACGCCCAGCGTCATCATATTCATCACCTTAGTGTTTTCCTCGACTCTCAACTAGTCGTTCTCCAACTCAACAATGTCTACCGTGTACGCGATTCGTTCCTCTTTCGCAAATACCTGCAGGTTAGGTTGTTATCTCGACATTTTGATTCCATTACATTTACACATATTCCACGAGAATTGAATCAAACAACAGATCAAATAGCTAACATGGTGTTAGATTGGCATATATCACATCAAACGACACATACATAAACATCTCACAAAAATCTATCACAGCATATATATAGAATAGACATCATCAAAATCATCAACAAAAAACACATGTAGACACCAGCTGAATCTCAAAATATGTATATTCATGTATATATAACAACCCATCAGGCCATCCAAATGTTTACATACAAAAATACATGTATCCGCAAGCCCATACAACACCTCGATACCAAAAAATGGGATCACCAACCTATATACAAAAAAAACAAAGATATACATCATGCACCACTCATGGTGCCTCTATTGCCCCACCACCTACCCCAGGCGGTGGTGGTCCACCCACAGGACCCTCCTGCCCCGGCGGCAAACGTCCACTAGTCATCGCAGCAAGAACCACTGCTCGTCGCACTATGGCCCGCCATGGTGGCGGCACCCCCCCACACTGCTCCAGGAATATCTCATCTTGGATGCGCGTTCACATGCCCTCAGGCACATCCTGCAACACCATCTCCAGGTGACGGCGTATGTCATCAAAATCCACTCCGACCACTGCCAGACGAGCGTGTGATGGCCCCGCACCGGGGTCATCAAACCGGCACCTCCTAGCTGCCCTCTTGGGCTCTGCTGGTCGCCCCGTGGCATCCTCCCACTGACGTCTCTTTCCATTAGGTAGTCTCTCCAGCTCTTGACGAGCTGGTGCTCTCTGCATATCCACCTCACGCCCGCGAGGTGCCACATATGCACATGCAAAAAACAACAACAAAAGATAGTATCAGCGTCTATATCATATACATATGGATTGTTATCTCTAAAAACAATATACATCAAAACATGCACACCAATACTAAACATACCTCGATGGTCAAAAACCTCCCCTGGAGGTAGCACCATGTCTGGGTCACCCCGAAAGTCCACCCCAGCATAGGGGTATCAAAGTATCACCTGGAGCATATGCCGCCATATCCCTGCCGCCTCTGCTGAAAATAAGTGGCCACCTTCGCCACCACTGTGATGAAGAAAAACTGTCGACCACCGCCTCAATCGCGGCTCTCACGCCCCCGACATCTCCAGTAAAACCCTTGGGCGCAACATCGACACCCTCTCTAAAAACTAGGCCACTAAGATAGACCCAAATGCAAACTCTCCCACACCTGTGGACCGATAGCGGTCCAACTGTGCTACCATCCACGCATGCAACGTCAACCCCCACACGAACCGCTCTCCAACCACCACTCTCTCCAGCACCAACATCTAGCCACCACTAATCCGTTGGGTCGCAAGTGAACCATATATACGAACAATCATCGCCGCTATACAACGATGTTCTAGGGAGTCTATCGCACTGATGCTCACCACAGTCCCAGACATAAAGTCCCGACCTGAGCAGTATCTCTGGTCAATATCGACTAGCTGAATGGTCCTGGGCAACACTGGCTCCGCCGGTAGGGGCGTTCCCCGAAAGGGGAGCCCAGTCAAAAAATAAATATCCTCCACCGCAGTGAAGGGGATCTGCTCTCCTCGTATAAGGAAGCAGTGCAGTTCCAGACTCCACATCTGGATCAGGAACTGCAGCAGATACTCCTGTTCCTGTATCAACGGGCACTCAAAGAACTTTAGCAACCCACAGGTCGCCAAAGTCGCACGCACCCTGGGCCCCTCAATGGCCACGACATATCGCAGCTGGGCCCAGTCTCGCTCTCGCCACCACACTGGCATCGTCACTACTGTCCACCTGCAGACAACACAGAGTCCTATATCAACTCAGGCAACCATCAACAGCATCAAAAAGACTCGTTTTTTACCCTTCAACCTTGCCTCCTAGGCGCGGTTTTTCTTACCCACAGACACGCACACATGCGCACCTGTTCATTACACAGACGCACACATATGCGCGCCTGTTCATTACACAGGTGCGCATAAGCACGTGCCTATTCACTGCACAGGTGCGCATCAGAGTGCACCTATTTTTCTTCACAGGCACGCCTCTGTGCGCACCTATTCATCATACAGACGCGCACAGGTGCACGCCTGTCAAACCCACAAGCACGCACTGGTGCGCGCCTATTAAACCCATAGGCTCGCCCTTTGGGTGCGCCTTAAATTCTCCCTATCGTGCACCCATGCGCGTGTATTCAGTGTACAGGTGCGCACATATACGTGCCTATCACCGAATCACCCGCGCATGTGGGGCCCACACCCCCTAAATACCCCTGTATGGCCCTCCGTACAAACCTTGCCCAAAACTTGAAAACCTATTTCTATGCAGGATGATTAGGCCACTAACCTGATACTCGCAAATCCTCAATCGACTGCCTCATCCTCTCTGAATCGACAAATCTCCTCTGAAACTGCTCATCCACTCACTATTGCAACAGGTACAAATGAGGTGGCAATGTGGGCCCTACAGCTATATATAGGCCTTTTTCCAAACTTCCACTCACCATTCCGGGAGCCCAAGGTGTCCATTTTTCAAACCATCTTCAGCCACGGGATCAACATCCCGCCACCTACATCACAGCAGTCCCTGGGTCGCTTTTCATCCTGAGCCCATGGGGCGCCTTTTTTCATATCATGGTCAGGTACGCATGCGCATAGTCACATTTATCAAATACATGCTCATATCTTTGATTCTCTTCAGATATTGTTCACTTTGTGTATTTGGTTGGCATGTGTGCAGGTACTTACTCATTCTCCATCAACACCACCCCTTCAGGTATATACTCAGCACTGGCATGTAGCCTCTCCCGTTGTCTTGCATTTACATTTCCAGTCACACCCTCTGATATTGGCCTTTAGGATCCTCATTCCTGGCTCTACAGTACCCACGCCTCCATTTGCATCTTCGGTACTGTTACCCGGTAGCATTCTTACCTACATGAGTTGTCCCATTCATAGCACCTTTTGTCACTTTTTGAAACTCATGTTGTTTTTCATTTACCTTTTAGGGATGGGAGTCCTGATAGTCTTTCATCATGTTGTGAATCAACCACATACTCCTTCTCCTCATTTTGCTAGCTTTCCCACATGGACTCCCAGATTATCTCTTTACGGTTCTATTTTCTACCTGCACCTCCGCAGTATCATGAACCCTCCATTTCATCCACAATCAGTTTGCCCATCTGCGAACCTACCTTCATTTCACCTACCTCATACAGAAACTCACCAATGGGGCCCCCACCCTTCGTTAGTCTCCCAAGCATATTATGCCCTACGTGGGCCACCCATATCACACTGGGGCACCCGTTTCTGTATCTGTACATTTCTCCACAATTATTCATTATTTATTTGTACAAACGCCTTTATTTCCCATCATTACATTCTCTTTTTGTCGTCACCTTTGGCGACTTGCTTCCTTTTTTGGCCACAAGAAACCCATGTCACCCTTGGTTGGAGCATTACTTACCATTTACCCTTGCCAGCATCGTCCATCTCTTCAGAGTACCCCACAGGTCACTTACCTCTACCCTCTGAATTTGTTCACTTTGTCCCGCCTCTGACACAACTTATCACCGATCTTGTCATCCCCCTGACACTTGAAATCGTTCCACGGTTGCGACCACTCTTGTCTCATACATCCTCCAACCAAGGGAAACCTTGAGTCTTCCCAGTTCTTAACTTCGTCTATGTACCTCTGCCACTTCCTCACCTCAGTAGATTTCATGAAGCCCTTTGCTTCTGGGAGTCGCGTCCCCTTTTGTCGACATCAGCACCATTTTTTGGAAGGGCGAAAGTATCTTGATTTTCATTCTCCACTCAATGAGAGATCTCGGACGGCACAGGGTGAAACACCATTTCTCCCTGCTATCGTTGACCCCCGTAACATTCAACTCCAACACTTTCTCATGTTACAGTGGGTCTTACTTTGCGACTATTTGCAATTAGTTATTTTATTTTCCGAAGACCTCTAAACTTGGCAGGGCTATCAATGCCCACATCATCACTGCTACTCAGTACCGTGATCAATGCCTATTGAGACAGAGCATGTTCATTTACAGAATTGTCTTCTACCTCTATCACGACCGCCCCAAAGGGAACTGCAGTTGTCTACACCAACACTTCAGACATCTTTTTTCAGAGTTATATGACACGAGCATGGGGCATGCCCGCCTCGTCTGTACACAGTTTTCTATTTTTCACACCTCATAGAAGGTCGGGTTCTACTGGTTCCTTTTTTCTCCAACAGATCACTCTGAACAGTCCCACTCTTGCTCTATCTTACAACAACATTCTCAGTAGAAGAAACATTGATGGATTTCGGATATACATATGCTCCTAACCTCATCCATCAGGGGGCATCTGTTATCACTGAAATTTCGTCCGCACATGGCGACAAGAACTCAGCATCGTCAAACAGTAATGAAGTCATTCATGACCCTGAATTAATCTCACAACATTCAAAAAAGGTCAAAAACTATACAAAATAGTGAAAAATTGAAGACCACTTTACAGAAGTTGGGCGCGCACACACATGCGCGGAACAGAAACATAGAATGCGCGCATACGCGCACGATGCGCGGTTGTTAGCACAAAAATCCGCGCACCTGCTAAATGACGCATTTATGAATGTGGTCGGCCTCCCAACCACTTCTGGTTCAGCTCCCAAGCTGATTTGACCTCCAAATCCATCCTGAATCCGAATGGTGGGCTGGTCAAAGACCTAATAATGCCCTAAATGGCCTCTTTTCACACTACAAAGGAGTTACACAATAACCCAGTGCAATGCTATAAAAAGCCATGAATGCACCTCATTTTCTCAAGGAATTCTAAGTAATGTTATGATGCCTAGATTGTTTTAAGGACTCCTTCCTTGACAAAAACACATTGGCATCATTTCATTGAGAAATCCACCTCTCCATTGAGTGGATATGCAAAGAGTTCTTTCACCAATATTCTCATTTTCTTTGTTGTAAGGAGAGCAAGCTTGTGAGGGTCCAAGAGCCTTCCCTTGCAGGAATAAGGGACCCATTGTCCCCTTTCTTCTTGGTGCTTTGATTTCATCAATAGACCAGCCTATTACATTGGTGACATGGGTGTTTTTGTTCTTTTTATCTCTATGTCCCTATGCTTGTTATTTTAGTTTGTATTAGTTTAATTCTTGCTTATAGTTTTGTTTTTCTTTCTCTGACTCTTTCCTCTACAGCTGTCATGCTCAGCAGGACCCAAATGGGCATGTAAGCACCTCTTATTTGCTCACCAAGGTGACAAAAAGGGTGCAACACACATTTCCATGACAAAGATATATGAACGTTGGTGGAGTCTCGACCAGTAGAACGACGCTCTGGAATGACTAGAAACACATTTATTGCCGGAAATATCACCATTGGACCATTGGTACCACGTCGTTACAGATGGATTGAGGAATTCCTTCCTATTGGAGGAATCCCATATGACTTTGTCTATTTAATCCATTGAATGTCTCACTGCGGAGACTTTTGCAAATTGTGATTATCTGAGCCCACAGAGAACTGATTTCTATTGCATTGTGCTTATTGAGACCTCGTGACCTGTTTTTCTTACCTTGATCATATGTTCACCTACCTAAGCATTTGACCACGAGTGTGTATGTCGGATGAACGTAGAACAATAGAGAAGACCATAGAATAAATATTGATCGACCTTATGGCTAAGAAGTTCAAGTCCATAGGAGTACATGCTTCATCGATGGGAGAATTGTAATCATCCCCCTCGACTACACGATGATCCAGTTGATATGAGCCATCATGAACCATGACAAAGAAGAGAATCAAGCACCATAATGACCTAACGAACGTGAATCTCATCCCTTCTATCTTTCCCGACTACATCCCGCCTCTAGATGGCGCGGTTAGTCGTGACAATGTTTAGAGAGATTTCGAGTACACCCTCATTACCACATACCTCTCAAAGGGGATATGCGCAGTGGGACCACAGCTAGAACTGATCCCTAAATTTAAGACCAACGAATTTAACCTAGGAGATAGGAAGAATTATGCACTACTCTCACTGCAAAAGTACTTGACAAAGACAATGGGGAAGAAGCCAAAAATATTCCCCCAGCCATGAACTAAGGAGATCGGGAGGTCCACCATCCTCAACATCATGAAGATACCCTGATTCGGCAGACATCATAAGGTTAATGCATACGTTAAACTCCTCCTGTCATGCTACCATGGATGTTATCTATGGTTATACAGGCGCATGATTGTGGATCCGATGTTGATGCACATGATCACTCGATTAAGCATGCAAGGACTGGACCCTTAGAAATTCTACCTAGGGAAGGTTGCAAATCATGCATTGGTGTAGTGAATAAAGGAAACCTAAGATGATGTGGAGAAGGGGAAGTGGGGCTACAAGGTACCCTCCATCCAAGATGGTGCAGTGCAACTAGCTTACCGGTTGATTGTTGGTAAGCTCATTAGGAAGAATAGATCAATGCAAGTCACGGGGTTCATTGTTGACCTAGCAGGAAAGTGCATCGAATGGATGTTGATGAACTCGGCGAGCTACCTCGTCAACCAATTGGAGAAGGATTGTTGTGAAGCACAGGACTAGGGATACAAGTTTCACTTCAACTGTTTGTTGATTCTCATTACCTTTGGTGCTTTGGAGATGTCAGAGGGAGTGACCTTCCCTAAAGTTGAGCCACCCGAACCACTAGCCATGAGGTTCACCACCTTGTGGTATTAAATCAATATGGAGAAGGAGTGGCAGTCAAACGTTTTATTCCACACTTATTACTTACAACTCACGCAAGACATTGAGTCATTCCCCTTAATGACTCCGAATAACTTGCATACTTACAGGCCAATAGTGAAGTTCCATGCAGATAGGAACTTCATTTAAATCACTTCATGTAGAGATGAAATAAAAGAGGAGCTACAATCGTATTACAAATTAACAGATGAAGACATGGAGGAGATAACCAAGGAATGGCTGGTTGAATTCCTTGTACCAATTGAGGAGACATATCTCTCCAACCTCGATATCATCAAAATTCTTGTGGTCACCCAAGAAGGATATCATGGACCGAGCAGCGCCAAGAAGAAGAAGAGGAAGGAAGAGGTGCAAGAAATAAACAGTGCATCGGAGGAAACTGCATCTGATTCACCTAGATGATGAGGAGGCGATGAAGTAAAACAAGAGGAGGAAGGGAAATAAGAGAAGAAGGAAAAGGGAAAAGTGACACCGCCTAAGGATCCCCTTACAGAGGTCGAGACAACAAATAAAAGAAAGTTTTCCCTAAAGAAACCTTCAGCATGGAAGAAGTCACAAGCCAATAAGCCCCAGTCACAGACTGTGCTCACAGTGGATGACATTGACCTCATCATTGTAGCTGTAGAAGACACTTTGGAGGATATTTTGCAATGAAATGAAGCCAAGTAGGAGACAATGTATGACAGAATTGAGGCGAATATAAAGGGGGTATATCAAGATCTCTATTCGAGCCCCGTAGTGTCTACTACGTCGTCATCATCAAAAGTTGTATAATTGGGGGATGAGCCCACCCAACTGCGAATGATAAAAAATTCTACAGAGGCTCTCCTTCATATAGTACAAGAAGGAAAAGAACAAGCCACAGAGGCCTTGAAGCAAGCAAAGGAGGAATCCCTAGAGCAATGTCGGGTTTCACAGCAAGAGAAAGATGACCTCCAAGCGAAGTTGGAAGAGGACAGAGAGAATATTCAGAGAGAAAAAGACCAGTTGCTCACGAAGTAGATTGGGGTTATAAAAGTAGCATCTATATCACTTCGGTCTGTGTCAGTCTTGGCACAGATGGAAGAAGAGACAATTGAGAGCCAAGTGGGGAAGCTCACTAAAGCCATACAATAGCTTCAAGAAAGAGTAGTAGAACTGAAACTTCAAACAGTGTCGAGCACTCCACAAGAAGTGTGAGATCAGAGGGAAGAAACTGCCAGAAGTGCAGTCAAAAGAATCAAGGCATTGTCTTTATAATGCAAGAACTAAGTAACTGAAATGCGCAAACCTATGAGCACCTTGGAGAAGACCCATAACTAAGGACATTGGAGTCACAGCTTCTGGAGGTGAAATAGCAGGCATCGACAGTGCAATCACAGTTGAAGCTTATTTCGGTAGTAGAGAAGATGAAAAGGTCACAAGAGGTGCACGCAGTTTAGCAGCAGGTCAATTCCATTAAGAATAGAGTCATGGAAGTGACCTAGAGACTCTAGTTGGTGCAGGATGAAGCATGCAAAAATTTTGAAGAGATCGAGGGATAAGGTGCATAGCTGGAACAAGCGGTCACCACAATGGAATAGTGCTTGGAAGGGCCTGTCACCAAGAAAGTCATTCAGGAGTTCACCAAACAGGAGGCTCTGGCGAAGAAGAAAGTCGAGGCATCTCGAGTTAATCTTGAGGCCTTCGAAGCAGAGTTTCCCAGATCAGAGTGAATCGAGATGAGTCACAGGTGAGTGTTGGGGGAATGTTCTCCCTCGACCAAGTTTTGGAGAACCTTGGTCGTGTTCAACCATTTTTGGGAATTCGACAGGCTGGTCGAAGATGGAGTGCCTAGGCGAAGTGAAGATTACAAGATCTCGCCCCCTTTTATGATCTTCTTGGGTTTTAGGGTTTATGTAATGGGTATGGGATGTCGGCCCATGGGTTTACCCATGATTAGGCCCTTTTTGTAATGTATAAATAAGTATCTAGGTGATGTAAGAAGTAGTTACTAGTCATTGATCGGCTTAGTGCATGGCTAGATGGCTTTGTGCACGAACGTGTCAAGGTTTGCAGAGCTAAGTGAAAGTGTTGTGTAAGAGGCTTTGTGCATGAACGATGTAAGGATTTGTGTTGTGACCTAACTTGGGGAAGGAGGATCTGGCGAGGTGCATGAAAATATTATGTCCTATGAAAAGTTGGATTTGTGGCTTGGTGAATATAAGAAGATTGGAATATCCTAATAAATAAGAGAAGAATTGGTGGACATAGCCCCACACTAGGGTGAACCATGTATATCATGTATTATTTTGCTCTATGCAATGTGTTCATGGTGTTTATAATTCTATTTTCTTATTGTTGATTGATGAATACATCTGATATAGTAGCTTAGTGCTTAATAATGTGAATGAATACTAGATCTGAGTTAATGTTATGTGATAAGTGAATGAAAGTATTATATCTTGGTTAATATTGTGTTGTTTTGTAACTAGGATTTTAACTTGTGATGCACATAAGGGTTAACTACTAATGAATGTTAATTGCTAAGTGCTTAGTTAAGTATTGTGATCACAGATCTATGTCCTAGATAGGTTGTAGACACTTAAGTCTTGCAACCTCCCCTGCCTCTACCTCGGGTGAGACTTCATCTTCTTTGTAGGTGTTGCTAAAATGGTCGAAAGTTAGGGATTTTTTGGTGCATTGTTGAAGCATTGAACCCTGGTTCTGCCCCCGTACCAACACCAACCACTTGCCACTGCATGGCTTCTGACAGATATTCTACTCGAACCTTCAAAATTCTATGAGTCAAATGAGATAGGTTTCCCTACATGTTTTTAAGGACTCTCTCAACTTCTCCTCCCACTACCTCATCTCCCTAGTGCCTCCAACGATGTTAGGGAATCTTGTCTAGCCATCGCAAACCCACATCTGTGTCACACAAGTGTCTAGTTAGTACTTAAGTGTCATCCAAAAATATTTTTGGTCTACTATACAAAAATAAAATAATGAAATATTTAAAAACATTTGACATACCTATGTCCCCGTAGACAGCCCCTAGTGGGAGTGGCATGTCAGGATCCCCTTTGAAGTCGATCCATGCATAGGGGTAGTCATCCAGAGAAATGACCTGTTGCTACCACCAGTAGAAGAAATCCTCGTTGTAGGGTGTGGGAACCCTACCGTATCATTACCTCATTCCATCGTTCCATGGCTGGATCGAGAGGTCCTCTCGAAAGAATCTCGACTCTAGGTCCCAAACCTGGAACTCACTCAAAGAAGAAACTGCATAAGATAGAAGCAAACTTGAAGTTCCCCTTGCTACCTTGTTTGCACTCTGTCAACTGGCTCTTCATATTAGCCAATAGTGAAGTACACCAATCATATATTGTGGGTCTCAATCACTCTACATCATAGAACATGAGCGACCTTGATGCCTGATGAAGCGAGGTCGATCCTGTGATCCTGGTCAACATGAGGACAACAATATTGAGGCTAAGATTGTTCATCGCTCAAATGGGGAGTTGACTCTCGACCTTAGGAGTCCCTGCTACACAATAAGCATCTATGTACTCCTATATTTTCATTCTTCTCCCTGCTCCCCATGATTTTAGGTTTACGACCTCACCCCGACGTGATAATCCATTCAAAATGTAGATATCCTCTACTTCAATCCTCAATGGTTTCCCATTGAGGTTGAAGCTTTCACTGTTAGGATCCCAGTAACCCAAAAGAATCTCAAGCAACTTCACCTAGTCCCTAATCCCTTTGAGTTCCCAAAATTTATATATGCCACATCTTTTCAAATCCATTTGAGCCCCCAGATCTCTATCCACATTAGCATCTACCTCATTCTAGCACCATTTTGCCAGAGAAAAGTCAAATTTTGAGTTAGCAACCATAGACGTTATTGATTACAGACTTGTACGCGAGATTCTTCATTTACAGTCACGTATAGGGATGGGTATACATGCCCTATAGTTTCTAGAGTCACGTATAACCCAATGTATACGTGACCAGATAAGTGGCATCCCGCGTACACCGAGTTACCCTATTTGTGACATAATTTACATAAAATTTGAAACCTAATTTAAAAATGTAATCCACTAGAAAGGAAGAGGAGGGGAAGAGGAATTACCTGGTCCAGATGGTTTCTGATTTTGTCTCCTGATGTTCCTGCAATCACCAACTGAAGATCAGAGGTAATTTGGTCCAATTTTCACTATTTGGGTAAAAAGTCAAAATGACATAGTAATTTTTGGTTTTGTTGCTATTTATAACATTTTTTACCCACTTTCTATAGTTTTGAGTCATTTGTTCTCCTAATGGACTAATATAGAGGTGGATTGAGTCATTTTTTCTAGTTTTCCCCAGGGATTCTTGCAGATTTCAACGTTATGTTGGTCATTCATCACCTCGGGCAGGTATTTTCACTACCCAGCATATAGGATAGGTATCCATTCCATCATGCATTTTTGCATTGTCCTATAACTGTCATTTTTTATTCCTTAGGTACAAACCCATTTGTTGCGACAAAAAACCTTCCATATGCTATAAGTAGTGTCATTATCAAGTGGTAGAGACTTACCAAACATGGGTGCCCTAGTTAGATCCCCTGCTTCATTTGGTGTCCATGTAGATATTTTTTCCATAGGACCCAGAGTCCCTTATAGTTAGTACATGACTTTATGTCGAGCCTCATTTCTCACTCATAAACATGTTTCCTTCTACCTAGAGGACTCCCAACCAAGTTTAATTTAATCTCTTTTCCAACTCATCTTCAAAATGCAGAAAGATTGTCGAGTGAACTTGTCTCTTTCACACTTGTAAATTGGATTTAAAAGGACATCTACTTGGCACAATTTTATCCCTTTTTCACACCAAGTAGACTAAATGTCATAAAAAATGACATTTTTTTGTCAATAAGTTGTGATTGTATCTCATTCCCTTGCTTGTAGTATTGAGCCTATAGTCGGTTCTTGCTTTGTGTTATAAACCATTTTCCTCAGCAGTTTTTGCATCCTCAACCAAGTAGAGCCTCATTTATATCCTTCACAATTTGACACCCTATACCTAGGAGGGAACATTCCCCCGAGTGTCCATCTCCCATATGCATCTCCTTGCACTAAGCATAGGTATGTTCCACTGTTGGAACTAGTTTTGCTTACTTGTGACACTCGTTTCCTCCTCTGTATCATAACATTCATTTGTCTATGAAAAAACAAAAAAAGACGAGCGGGAAGGGAGTATTATCTTAAATTGGCAGTAATCATGTCACCTTTAAATAGATAACAAAGTTATTGAGTCCATGTATCACCATAATTTTGGGTTTAGCATGGCCTTAGGAATCTAAGCTTGTTACAGAGTCTTCTCTATGAACTAGTTACTCTTCCAGTCCCTATGGAGAATAGCATTGATGCCTCTTGCATATCATAGTTTCATGATCAATTCTATGTTGTTGGATTCTTCCATATGTCTCATGCTCTTGTTGAAAGGATGTCTATCAACCTACGTCGACCATTCCTCAGAACTCTTGACTTTGCATGTTGGCCATACCCTTAGTTTGTCTTAGAGTCACATGATACCATAGTCCTATCATGCACCTTGGTCCTACTTTCATCATTGGTAGGTAACCTTGAACCCAGTAGTCGACACTTCATCATTGGTCATTGACTGGGTGGTTTCCCTTGTGTTCGACAACAAGACATCTATTCACACATTGGGATTCGTGCAGTGTCTTGGATACCATTATCCCTATTGGTGGTTTCCTCACCTTTGTCAATAGTTTTCCTTATAGACTTCTATTCAAAGGGTATTTTTCATGTACTGCTTGCACTTGGCACATGTGAAAGACACACATGGTCGTTGGTTCGTGAACATGTTCTTCTTTCGATTTCCTCCAAATAATGAAGATCCTAATTTGTACCTCATTCTGACTGATGAGAGATGCATTAATTCTCTCCTTTCAGTGGGTCTCCTTCCATTGACTTCATCTCATCTATTCTGGAAATGAGACCTAGAGTCTTATGAGTACCTTGAGGCTTGCATTCATTAGTGGCAGGTTCTCTTGCCATCGACAGTTGTGAATACATCAATGTATATTGATCGATGGATTTTGCAGGTGTTCGACACCAACTCCTTTATTCACACTTGTAAGAATGTACTTAGTTCCTTGATACCTACTTTCATTATCGGTAGGTTTTCTCATGTTTGTTAACAATATACCTCAATGACTGGTAATCAAACAATGTCTCATTGTGTTCGACCTCAACTCCTTTATTCACATGATGTAGACTTGCACCCTTGGCGGATTGTGTAGAAGACTTGAAGACATCAGTATGAGTCCAAAAATTTTATTAGTTGTTGCTTACTTTTCATTGGACCAGTACCTGTATGACTTCAGTAATCATGGGAGATCAGATTGTACTCCATTGTATACAGATATCTTCATATTAGTTTTTAGACTAGTTCTACTAGGCCTTGTTCGTGACTATGACATCCTTTGGCATATAACCACATTTGTATTTGCCTGTTCATCACCATGGACAGTTGTTTGGTATATTTTCACATGGATCTGCAATGTAATTGGCATCCATGTATGCAAATTCAATGCAAAATGTAATGAGAAACTAGTTTGTCCAGTTGGTTCTCCATCACTCCACTTCTGGGTTGTTTATAATGTATTTCAACCATCATAGATACTCCTCTTACCTCACTCATTACGGGGCATCTGTTATAGAAATATTTTCCTCACCCTATGTAATATTGCACATAAGGCCTTTTTCCATTTCCCCATGTAGACTTATCATCCCTATTTGTAAATCCCAGAGCTAAAAATACATATTTTTCCACATGTATGGGCCTTGCCTACTATACAACATGCATATACACAGGGTGAACCACTACAACCCACGTACATCGGGATTTGTGCCAAAAAATGAAGAATAGAGTTGTGTTTCCATGTCACGACAGGAGATTTGTGATCCTTGGCCTTCCATATACTCGAAACGTTATGACTCGACCCTTCAGTTCCATTTGAAAGCCATAAATGCGCCAATTCCGAACTATGGAAAGAGGAGAAAGAATTCAACTTTGAGAGAAAAGTTAGTTTGGAGAAATTATTTACTTCATATTGAGTCTGCATCCCTTTTTCCTTTTAGTCTAGACACATTTTTCAGCCCCAAAGATCTTCCCTTATTTGATTGTGGACTTCATTGTCTCTCTTCTATGAGCTTGCCTTTGGTGTAGGATTGAAGTGGTGGAGGCCCAACTGGAAGGAACTTAGTTTCTCAGTTCTAAATTGTGCCGACACGGAATTCTGTAACATTTTCACTTCTGTTGATCATATATTAATAAAAATACTCTTTTCCCATCCAATTGATATCTTGCAAATATTTGAATTATTATTCCATGGGCATATTTGTCATGTTTATTAATGGATTATGCTATTGAATCAGCTAACATCATATAATATCACCATATGCTTTTTTGCTTGGTTTTTGAGGACTAGTTGCAGGTATATTGCTTTGGGTCAAGTGCTCATCGGTGGACTTCATCAAACATCTGGATGTGGTACGCCTATTATCTTGTCTTGCTAGCATATTTTTTTACATAGAATACTTGAGAATAGAGTTAATTTTTGCATTCATTTCCATCTATTATGGTTTAACCTAGCCATAGAGAGATTTTCCTCATAACAATCCTTGATCGTTGATCTATTCCAAGAGAATTCTTGACCATTGGATTGGTTAAAAATGGATCACGAGATGACGTCAACATGATCGAGGTTTAATCAGTGAAACATACTTTGGGAGATTTTGGAAATGGGAGTGTATAACCCAATGTACCGAATGTCAAAATGAATCTATACCATTGATCTAGAACTAATCACACATGTTGATCAAGAATTCATGAGGTCCCGAAATAGAAAAAAAATCGACAACCATTGGATTGTGTTAGGATATTTTCATCAAATATGGACCGTTAGATGAAGTCAAGTTGCTCTAGTTTTATTCAGGGAATATCACTTCAGGAGAATTGATAATTGGGAACAAATAACCCAAATTCCTGAAGGCCAAAATGAATATAGACCATTGATCTAGAACTGATAATAGTCGTTAGATCCAGGAGGAGGATATGTGTCATGACAGGAGATATACATCAGGAGATGACGTCAGCAAGGACATGTGGCACAATTAAATGATGAAAAGTGTCAATATGAAATTGGGATTTCAGGTACGTATAAGTCACCAATCTAAGTGACACATGGAAACCACTCAGCCAATGCCAATTCATAACTGACATCAACAAGTTACATCACTTCGGGAGTATGTACTTTGGGGGAAATCGGTTTCTAACATCAGAAATCACTCGAAGTGTCGAAGGCCAAATTTAACACAAACCGTTGATCTAATTCGGGAGCGTTCTTGACCGTATATCAGGTACAGTGGAAGGATAGCGTAAGTAGAGGTGTTAACCGACAACAAGTGTTCACCACCACTTTATGACTCATTTGGTAGGTAATTTCTTCAGAGTAATTGTTACTCCAGAGTTCAGGAGACACGAATAGCTAAAGTTCCTATGTGAACGATAATCTTTCATCGTGAAAATAATATATCGACCGTCCTATCTACTTCAGAGAAATATTCTTCAGGGTATTTGAAAGATTATAGAGGCTAAAAGTCATGAAGGACAAATTCCCTAAGTACTAATAGTCTTCTATCTCATCGAGAGATTAAAATGTGACCATTGATTTTGATAATTTATCAAGAACTCACTTGAGTTAGCGCCTGGTCACCACCTGTGGTCGTATGGAATAAATAAACAAAGGGAAAAAGAGGAGGCAATGCTCAAATCAATAAGCCTGTGCTTTTGCGCATATGGGCATATGTAAATGGTTTGAAGGAAGCACCTCATAAAGATTTAATTTGACAAAGAGTTAACACTAGAATAATAAAAAGAATTGATAAAAGATAAAAAATGATATATTTGTGAACTGAGAACACAACAGAAACATGAGTACGATATAATGAATCGATCCATGTCTGTGATCAACTCATGAAGACAAAAGAATCGACACAAATTCATGACTAAAAGAGAGTTAATTCATGAGCATTATGAATAAAAGATGAAAGGAAAAATGATATTAATTAAATATTAATATTATCATTTAAATGAAAAGGTACAATAGTTCAAATATCAAAAGACACAATGAATCAAATTCACGCCAGTTGGAAGACTATATAAACAAGAAGGAATGGTGAGAAGTCATGTGTTTAAATTTTTTGAAGTATATATTTATATATAATGGATTGAATGAAGGTTCATTCTATCAGGTTGGTGCCTGTTTACAAGATGGGTCTTGTATGATGATTGGATTCCTCACATATTAGTTGGATCTAAGATCCACAAGCTGAGACTTGTTATGAGGGTTGGATTCCTGATTTCTCAGTTGGATTTGAGAACTACAAGCTAGGTCTTATAACAAAGAGATGGGTCTCTCATATTTGTTTGAATATGATATTCAAATATTGATCTTATGTATTCATTCAAGTTAAATAAATAAATAAAGTATTTATTATTTTATATATTGATTGAGAAAATGAAATAAATATATGTTGTTTAGTTAATTTATGAAAAGTGGAAAATTGTCCAAAGTTTTTTGACACTGATTCATCCCCCACTCTCAGTGTTAAGTATCCATGTCAACAGTTGGTATCGGAGCAAGGTTCCTTCATCACATTTTAAGCATCGAAGGTAGATTCAGAATAAATGGGTGGAAAATTTGCTATCTCCACAAATGAAGCTCCCTTATTTGATGGAATAGATTATTTATCATGGAGGGGAAAAATTAAAAGATATCTAAAGTCAAGAGGATCTAGAGTTTGGTATTTGGTAGTAAGTAAGCCTTGGCACTTAACTAATTTAAAGAGAAAAACCAAGACTGCAAAGGAGGCAAGGAGAAACAATTCAGTAGCCTTAAAAGCAATTCAGGATGGATTGTCATACCAAGTCAAAGAAAGGCTGAGGCACTAAAAATATGCTAAAGAAGTATGGCTCCAACTAGAAAATTGTTATCAGAATGAAACACAAGAAGAAGAGAAATCCTATCAAAGTAAGGAACATGACTCAGATAAAGAGGATTCCTGTCAGAATAAGGAAAAAGACTCTAATGAAGAGGATTCCTATAAGAATAAATAACAAAACCCAGAAGAAGAGAATTCTTATCAAGATAAGGAAGAAGATAAACAGAATCAAAATAGTCAATCTCAAACAGATGAATGAAAAGACAAATAAGATTGTCAATTTCTAGAATAGCTCAGCTATCCTAGATAATATTTGGAAGAGCCAAAGATCAGTTCTTGATAAAAAAATGGTCTTGGATACAATAAGAAAGAAAATTAGATGACAAATCTCTCAAGCCAAAATAAAATCAAGAATGAAAACACCTTCAATGGCTATTTCTTTTCTTGTCATAGTTTTGGCCATAAAGCAATAGACTGACATAAACTAGAGGAAGGATATACAAGAAAATACAAAAACTCAATTAGATGTTGGAGATGTAATTTTGTTGGGAACACAACAAAATTTTGTCATATAATGAGATGGTATAATTGTGATAGATTTGGGCACAAAACCCAAAACTACAAGAATACAAAAATTCAATATTTGAATAAGTCATTCAAGTCAATTACAAAACCTAATAAAAGTTGTAAGAAGAAAGGATATGACAAATCTCCAAAAACACAATTAGAAAGAGAAGATCCAAAAAGAAGAATATCTCATAGAAATATATGGAGAAAAAAATCTAAAGGAGAAAGCAAGAAAGATGTTATTACACCTAAAAATGAAGAAATTAATAATAAGAAAATGATGGGTGAAGGTCCTAATAAAGAATGTGAAATTCAATATGAAATAAATCAAGCTCAAGAAAAGGAAGTACCTATAAAGGAATATGTGACAATACCAAATTTTGATGATGTCATAAGTTGTTAGCAAAAGAAAGTAAATACAAAAAAGAAGTTTAAACTGTTTTTTACAAAATCAAAGGATTATGCCAAAGAGTTTTTAAATTAACATATGGAAAATCTTGACTATAGATTAATGGTCAAAAGAAAAATCATTGGTAGGGTTAGTTGTAGAATACAAGAAGAGAAAAAAATAAAGGTAGCAGACAAGTTCAAGGAGTATCATTCAACAAAGATCAATTAATAACAAAATTAGTATTTAAATCAATTGGTATAATTCCTCAATTGATATTCCTATGAAATATCAAAGAGGAATAAGAAGCAGATCAAAAAGATCAGTAAGATTCATACTCTTGTTCTATTTGACAAAGGAACGTTAGTAAAAACTCAGGAGGAGTATTTTGGTTATTAAATAAGAAAGTAATTAGATTAATTTTTGAAAGACTTGATCACTACAAATGGGTATCACTACAAAATTGGTATCAAGCTATTAAATAAGAAAGTAATTAGATTAATTTTGAAGACTTGATCACTACAAATGGGTATCATCACTTCACAAAATTGCATCAAGTAGACTACTTATTTGAACACAAAATTCCTAATAAATTGAGATAAGAAGTTAATAAATTAACAGGGAAAGGATCCGTCCAGGGGAAGAGACCTTGTCAGAAAAAGATACCCTTTCATAAACAAAGGGAGAGAGTAGTCAGAGGCAGAGAGATCATATTGGTAGGGGGAGTTAACCAAGTTCATATTTTGGTAAACAAAATGTAGACAGACAGAGGTTGATCATAAGGGGAGAAACCCTTTGCCATTGATGTCAAAGGGGGAGAGTATCTTATTAGAGAAAAGCATCACCACATCGGGAGTTTGAGTATGAAGTTAGTGTGTCTCCCTCAATGACAAAGGGGGATATTGTTGGACATATTTTCTTTAATATGTTGTCATTGATGTCAATAATCGATGTCATTGTGATGTGATGATAAGTTTTTATGATGAATTGTCATTGATAATTTCTCATTAATGAATTTTCATTGATAATTTATCATTCATGGATTGTCATTGATTTCAATAGTATAACAATTAGTAAAGAATGAAAATGCCAAACAGTATGCTGAGATTCAAGCTCATAACAAAGGACATTAATCAAAGGTCATAAGGAAGAGTGCGATGTATAAATATCGTCGAGATTGAAATCCCCATAGGAAAACTCCAAAGGATTCAAGAAAGAATCCTCCTCATTCAGATAGTTTTAAGGAGTAGTCGCACATAAATACATAACACGAGATGCATAGGAATCCACTCTAAATATCAGGAGAAATAACGATCATAAGAAAGATCGTTCGATCAAAGTGAATTCAGAGTTTTGAATAATTATATTTGGACTGTCAGATTTGGGAGTTACAAGAGAAGGACCATTGGAGGATTGGTCAAGGATCAGATCAAGTTGTAACCATCAGATATGCAAGCTTCAAATCAAGGGTATGAATTTATTGTGGAGCGCGAAGGGAGAATTAAACAACATGTCAATTCCAATCCCACAATTAGTCTAGACCATCGATCATCACCTACCAAATATATCTACGGTTGTCATCAGTTCCACTACCAACGAGCAGTTTCCATTGCAGAGATCAACGATAGTTTTAAACTTCATGCTAGTTGGGATCCCACAATCATCCCTAATCGTTGATTGACTCTGAGAGAATTCTCAACCATTGGATTGGTTAAAAATGGATCATGAGATGACGTCAAGATGATCGAGGTTTAATCAGTGAAACTTACTTTAGGAGATTTGGGAAATGGTATCATATAACCCAAAGTCCCGAATGTCAAAATGAATCTAGACCATTGATCTATAACTAATCACAGTTGTTGATCAAGAATTCACGATATCTCAAAATAGCCAAAATACTGACAACCGTTGGATTGTGTTAGGATTTTTGTGTCAAAAATGGACCGTTAGATGAATTCAAGTTGCTCGAGTTTTATTCAAGGAATATCACTTTGGGATAATTGATAATTGGGAATGGATAAATCAAATTCAAGAAGGCCAAAATGAAACTAGACTATTGATATAGAATTGATCACAATCGTTAGATCCAAGAGGAGGATATGTGTTACGACAGGAGATCTACATCAACGGACCACGTCAGTAAGGCCATGTGGCACAATCATATGATGGCAAGTGTCAAGATGAAATTGGGATTTTAGGTATGTATGAGTCATGAATCTAAGTGAGACGTGGAAGCCACTTGGCCAGTGCCAAGTCATAAGTGACGTCAATAAGTTATGTTACTTCAAGAGTATGTACTTCAGGGGAAATCGATTTCTAACATCATAAATCACCTAATGTGTCAAAGGCAAAAGTTAACGCTAACTGTTGATCTAATTCAGGACCATTCTCGAATGTTGATCAAGTATAGTGGAAGGATATCATAAGTAAAGGTGTTAATAGACAATAAGCAGTCACCACCACGTTATGACTCATTCGGTAGGTAATTGCTTCGGAGGAATTGTTACCCAATAGTTCAGGAGCCATGAATAGCCAAACTTCCAAAGTGAATGAGAATTGTTCATCGTGAAAATAATATATCGACCTCTCGATCTACTTCAGAGAAATCTGCTTCGGGAGATTTGAAATATTATAGAGGTTGGAAGTCATGAAGGGAAAAGTCCTGAAGTACCGACACTCATCTATTTCATTGGGAGATTAAAATGTGACTGTTAATTTTGATAAGTGATCAAGCACTCGCTTGGGTTAGTGCATGGTCACCACCTATGGTCATATGGAATAAAGAAATAAAGGGAAAAACAAGAGGAAATGCTCAAATAAATAAGTTCGTGGTTTTTCATATGGTCATATGTAAATGGTTTGAAGGAAGAACCTCATAAAGATTTAATTCGACAAAGATTTAACACTAGAATAATATAGAGAATTGATAAAAGATCAAAATATGATTTGTTTGTGAACTGAGAACATAGCAACACCATGAGTAAAATATAATGAGTCGATCCATGTCTGTGATGAATTCATGAAGACAAAGGAACTGACACACAGTCATGATTAAAATAGAGTTAATTCATGAAGACAAAGGAACTGACACACAGTCATGATTAAAATAGAGTTAATTCATGAGCATTATGAATAAAGGATAAAAGGAAAAATGGTATTAATTAAAGATTAATATTATCATTTAAATGAAAAGGTACAATGATTCAAATATCAAAAGACACAATGATTCAAATTCATACCAATTGGAAGACTATATAAACAAGAAGGAATGATGATAAGTCGAGTAGTTGAATTTGTTGAAGTATATATATTTATATATAATGGATTGAATGAAGTTTCATTCTATCAGGTTGGTTCCTATTTACAAGATGGGTCTTGTATGAGGATTGGATTCCTCACATTTCAGTTGGATCTAAGATCAACAAGCTGGGACTTGTTATGAGGGTTGGATTCCTCATTTCTTAGTTGGATCTAAGAACTACAAGTTGGGTCCTATAACAGATAGATGGGTCACTCATAGTTGTTTGAAAATGATATTGAAGGATTGATCTTATGTATTCATTCAATTTAAATAAAGTATTTATTCTTTTATATATTGATTGAGAAAATGAAATAAATATATGTTGTTCAGTTAATTTATGAAAAGTGGAAAATTGTCCAAAGTTTTGTGACACTGATTCACCCCCCCACCCTCTCAGTGTCAACTATCCATTTCAACACTATCTTGCTATAGTATCTTCTTGGTTTCTTTTGTATAATGGTACAAACAAACATTGGATCAAGTCAAAGGTCAAGAGTGAGGATCTTCACCAAATATTTGGATACAAGGTATGACATCCTTCTTTCTCTCTTCTAAGTAATCATTTATTTCTTGATTTGTATATTGGAGGGGAGGTTCAATGTTTTAGATACAGTTATGATCTGTTGTGATATAGACATAAGGTCATAGGGTATAAAATATCATAACATCATTGTGGGTGGTGACTTCGAGAACTTTCCAGTCTTCCTTGAATTGGTTGGGGTTGGATCTTAGAAGCATAAATTTTTCATCTAGTGAAATATAAATGGGTTCTCTTTGATGAATATTCTACAGCATCTACGTCATTATAGTTTTTTGGAAACTTATAGTGTGTTAAATTTACAATTGGGTGGGTGCATGAAAAAAATATAAAAGAAGAAAAAAGCCTCCAACACATTCAACAAAAGTTAGATGAATGGTATGATTCAGATGATTTTGAATTCATCATTTAGGATTCCAAGGCCAAGTTCATTGTTTTGGCACAAAAGTAGAGAAATATTTTAGAGGATGCAGAAGTTTTGTAGTAGCTAAAGATTAGGTCTCTTTGGTTATCCAAGGGATATGAAAACTCAATTGTTTTTCATCAGTATGATAATCACCAAAAAAATGTAAACATTATCTATAAAATTACAAATCCAACTAATGAGGAAGAAGTTTTGAGGAATTTGTCAGAGCTAGGATCTCCCATTTCAATAATTTATTCAAGGTAGAAGAAAGATCCACTTTGGAAGAAGTGGTAAGGATCTCCCAATAATTTTATGATTTTTGATTGAAAATGATAATTAAGAGTTGATTGAAGAGGTGACTTGGGATGAACTAGAGGAGGTTCTTCATAGCTTCCAAAAGGACAAGAGCCCCTATCATGATTGGTGGATGGTTATTTTTTACTTAGGGTTCTTTGAGGTTTTTGGGGATGAATATTATAACACAAATTACCACCCAAGATTGCATTTGTGAGATGGTCTATACAATTCCTCATCTTGCAAAACTTAATCCCATTCTCATTCATTAAAATCATCTCAAAAAATAATATCTTTGTTGATGTACGCTATTCATCCATGTGAAATTCGCGTACATATGTTATTCACCCATGTCGAACCCGCGTACATACGTTATTTTCTAGTGTGCAAATCATGTACATCCCCACTTTTGTGAAACAAAAATATTTCATACTTTTGGGTGGGGTTTACGGTTTTTTCCCTTCCTAAACCTCCAATTTCATGTACACAATGGAATGTAACCATATAAACCTATTTATGATGGTATATAAGCACCTATGGGGGTGTAGATGAGGGGAGCCAACTTTGGTGCAAGAACATGTTGTCACTTTACAAGTTTCCTTATTCCCTGAATATCCGAGTAGTATTCCTTGATATGGAAATTTACTTTCCATTATCTTTTCCTCTGTCATATATGATTATTGGGTATGTTCCTATATCTTCAGGATCATTTGAGGAAGTAATCCATTGTTGATTTTATGCTTGAAGAATTCAGTGGAGGAACTCAGGTGGTTGGTTTCAAGGCAGTTCCTTCAGTCAGAATCAGGTTGTAAGTTACCTATTCATGTTGATTAATAAAATAGTTCTCTTTTACTCCAATCTATGTGCAATTATGTTTAAATAGTTCTTATATGTTGAATTTTCTTTACATATCTAGATTTACATATTGCATTTATAATTTAATTTGATATCTATCCTGATGCAGTATCTACTTGGTTTATTTTGTAGGTTGATAGAGACAGAGGTCTAGACCAAGTCAAAGGTCAGGAGTGAGGATATTCACCAAATTTTTGGATACAAGGTATGAAATCATTCTTTCTCTCTTCTAAGTAATCATTTTTTTATTGATTTGTATATTAGAGGGCAGGTTCCATGTTTTAGATATAGTTATGATATGTTGTGACATAGACCCAAGGTCATAGGGTAGAAAATCTTGTAAACTAATTGGTGACAATATTGGGGACATTTTTCTCCTAGTTTGGGTTGGTTAAATGGATCTTCTGATTTCTTGTTTTTCTTGTTTTTTGGGCTTGTTGACAAATAATTTACTATCTCAAAAGTATTTTCCAGTTTCTAGAATCTTCCTTCTTATTTGCAATTTCTCTTTTTTGAGTTTTTGCTAAGGTGTACATGCTTTGGATTTCTATGAACTGCGTATATACACGATTAACTTCAGCTTCAGTCATCTACATATGTTAAACATAGTGTACAAATTTGCTTACACTTCTAAAAAGTGACTCTTGGGTCCCTTCTCTAATTTTTGGGAAGTTCTAGTTTCATTTTTCAACATTTCCTAAACATTATTTGGTCGGTTTTTCCTTTAAATGTTATATCAAGTCTCTGTAAACTTGAAAATTTGAATAAAAGTTATTTCTCTTTTATTGGTTTATATTTTTGGATATAAGGTTTTTATGTGGGTTGGAAGGTTAGTCTTGAGTGGCTGGACTATAATTCCAGTTCATTGTTGTGTTTCAGTGACATTGGTATGTCTTATTTCCTTCTTTTCTTTGTTCATAAAAATAAAATACAAAATTGCATTGTAGTTGCATTTTATCTCTTTTTAGTAACAAAAAATAAAAATATATTGTTTGTTGGTTGTTTCTTCTCTTGTTCCCTTGATTCTTAAGTTTTTCAAGAAAATAACTTATTTTCTAGCACTTGGTTCTTTTGTGCATTTTTCTTGTTCTGAAAAAGTTGTTGATTTTGGTTTTGAGTAGCCTTTTACAAAAAGGAAAAAATCTTGTTTGTAAAGGTCCTTTATACTTTGTTTTTCATTTAGCTAATGGTAACAATGTAGTTTGCATTGGAATTCAAAATAAAATATAATTTTAGGTTTTCATTTCCAAGTAATCTTAGATCTTCCATACAAACTAAAATATATCTTTTTCCATTTTGAAAAACTCATAAAAGAAGTGTTTTGCACCTTTTCATTTGAGGGAAATGTTAGTTTATTGATCATAGTGTTCTTAAATCTTCTTCTTCTTGATTCATACAAACATCATTATTTTCACTTATGTATACTTTGAGTAAAAAATGGCCACTAAAATAAACACCAAATTTAAAATTTACTAAAATTTCCTTCTAAGGTTCATAAACAAGTTTAGGGTTAGGGCCTTAGATTAGGATTGGAGAGATAACTCTCCAATGACGGTGAAAAAACACACAACTCTCAGAGAGGGAGAGAAAATACAATTGTCATATAGGCATAGTCGGGATCCTCCTCTAACATAGGAGCTAAACATGAGGTCAGATGAGGAAGAGTGGAGGAGATAACCCCTCCATAATTCAACCAAGCATAGCAGATTGAGATTATTTGGGATTTTTTTAATGAAGTGGCACTGTAATGTCCCTTTCCAAATAGGATCTCTAGAGAGGCGTATTAATGGTCTAAACCGCCCCCGTTAGACTATAGCTAAGGCCAAAGAGGGGTAAACAGGGTTACTAGAGGTCACTCCAGTCACAGGTGTTATATTTGGAAAGTGACATTGAGATAAAAAGGGTTAAAAGTGTTTTTAAGTCATTATGAGCTAAAAATAGAAGTCAACAGTGAATTAGGGTTTCAACAGTAATTTAGGGTTTTGGAAGGCAACAGTGAATTAGGGTTTCAACATGATTTAGGGTTTTGGAAAGCTATAAAGGAAGGGTTAGTGACCTAATTCATTATTATGCAGATTATGACTTGTCATTGAGGAGAAGAGGTGCATCTCAAGAGAGATAGTTTAGTGTATTCCAGGAGGAAGACACCAGTTGGATGATTTCAGTGTTGAAAGACACATCCTAGTCACTGGGAAGATCATCTAGGTCTTCCATCATTCTTCATTGATTCCGTAGTGCTCCCATATTTTGGGTATTATATTTTAGTTGCTTATTTGTATTCCGGCTAAGATCCTTTTGTCTTTTGATCTGGTCGAGTGTTGTTATTTAATTCAATCACAATTGCTTATTTGTATTCCGGCTAAGATCCTTCGTATGTTGATCTAGTCGAGTATTGTTAGTTTATTCAACCGCATTCGTCCATTTTGTAATCCATGGAGATATCATAATACAAACTTTGCAGTCCTTTGTCACATTTATTATTTGTATGATCATTTATATGTTGTAAATCTTTGATCCTACACACACATTAGCAATGTTTCCTAGACTAGCGAAGTGAGGAACATTACAATGGTATTAGATCTTTAGTCCTGTCAGCCCGTGACTAAAGACAATGAGTGTAGCAGAAGACCCAGAGGGCCATGAACATGTAGATGATGAAGATGCCACTTACAACAGGAATCAAGAAAGAAGGCATAGGCCTGATTTTCCCCATTTTCCTCCTAGCTCAGAGGAAGAGGAAGAGGCACACAGAGAAGAAGAGAGAAGGGCAGAGCGTGAGGCTGAACGCAAGGCAAAGAGGATGCTAGGAGATAGATATGAGTGACCATAGGGTAGAGGCAAGGCCCCTATAGATCCAGAGGCAACTTTCATGCAGGTTATCAACAATATGTTAGCTAGTCAACGAACCATGTCTCAGTCCTTGGCACAGGTGGTTGATAGATTGGCTAGAGTGGGCACCCCAGATACACAAGTCCCGCATGTAGCATAAGGGAACTCAGGAGCAGGCATTAGACCCCAGTCACCCCCTCCCACATACACCTCTACAAGTAGTATTCCCAGACCCTTATTTCTCAGTTTCCAGAGGGCACCCCCAGTAGTAGCACCGCCACCGATAGCACATACGCCACCCACTCATGTCGACGACATTGCAGAGTATAGGAGGGAGTATGCAGCATTGGGTCATGACTTCCATCAGTACATGACCTTACTCGAGTACTGTGGACTCAAACTTAGGAACTGCCCCAGAGAGCCACAAAGGGGAGGACCACAACAGCATCAGGGGCATAACCTCAATTTCATACGAAAAGTTGGGAAACTCACCATCCCTTCTTTCAACAGATCATCCAAATACACCGCTAGAGCTTGGGTACAGAAGCTAGACATGTATTACAAGCTCAACCAAATGACTAAGAGAGAGGCCATTAGTTTCGCGACCTTACACTTGGAGGGTGAGGCACACGAGTGGTGGTATCATGGACTGGTGTCATTGGGTCACAGTCATATCACCTCCTATAGGGAGTTTATAGATAGGCTCATGGATAGGTTTGATAGGAAGGATCCCAAGATACACTTCAGGGATCTATCCCTATTGAGACAAACTAGCACAGTAGAGGCATTCATCACAGAGTTTCAACAGGTAGCCGTGGTAGTGACAGATATATCAAAGCCCAGGCTGATCATGCTATTCACAGAAGGACTCACAGAGCCTTTGAGAGTATGGGTGAAGGCATACAGGCCTCCCACTTTGTATGATGCCATCCTTTGCACTCGAGATCTTGCAAACTCAGTGCCAAAGAATAAAACTTTCTCCAAACCATTTGTGCCCCAGAGGGATCGAGACAGGAAGCCATTCTAGAGAGAATGGAAGGGCAAGGATAATTTGGATGATGAGACTAGGAGAGAGCTTATGAGGAAGAAGATTTTCTTCAGCTGCAGAGATTCTTGGGTCCCAGTCCACAGGTGCATGGGCAAGGGAGAGATTCATTATATTGAGGTAGCAGCAGACATCGTGGATAGTGATGAGGAGGAGCAGGACAATGCATCCACTAGTTCAAAGGAGGAGTCAGCACCAACAGAGGAGCAACCTCCTTGTAGACCACCTACATCGGCAAGAGCCCATCCTTCAGGGAGGAGTCATATTGACCCTTTCTGGTGTTCCCAGGTATGATACCCTCCATATCAGAGGGATTATTCAGGGGCAATGGGAAATCGCCCTGATATATGGTGGGGCCACCCACAACTTCATCGACGCTTCACTAGTATCGAGACAGACACTTCAGACAGAGGAGTTTGAGGGGTTTGATGTTGCGGTAGAAGATGGCCACATAGTGGAGTGTCTAGACAGAGTTCCAAACTTAG